>CM065589.1:58332751-58348239 GCA_033119425.1 Bufotes viridis | reverse complement strand
ATCTACTGTATATATTCTGTATCATAGAAGTTCTCCAGTTTATATATTTGGGGGGTTGTCCGGTTTTTATATGAGGATAGGTCATAGGTCATCAGTGTAAAAATCTTGGAAAACTTTTAGTGACAAGACATGTATCATGCAATGCCAGGGGCCATATTATATGTGCCTGAGTCACATGAATGACCCCATGTCTTGGCCATGGATACACTGATCCATGGAACATACCATTCTACTGTGCAAACAGGGGTCACCACACTGGTAGAAGAGCAGTACTGTATGGGGACAGCACATACTGTAGGAGCAGGTAGTAATAGGGGCCGATGACAAGTGGTTTAATATTCTAAATTCATGCTACCTAGCAGGTCCTCTTATCTGCTTACTACGGCTATATGTATGTGTGTATATATTGTGGGGAGTCGCTCTGGTAGACAGCGGTGCGGGTGCAGTTTAGAGGCAAAACAAGGAGTCCAGATTGTGCAACAAACAGTGTTTTATTCACACTTGCACACAAAATGAAAAACAGTCTCTTGGTGACAATTCACACACAACGGAAATAACGTAGCCAAACAAAAACAGTCCAACACAGGTTCAGTCACCTGGGAGGTGTAGGTGCAGGTTCGCACCACGCTGTCGGCCCAGCCGCAGGAGAATCCAGCTTCAGGTAGCCAGGAACAAAATACCTCCTTGCTGAGCTCTTTCCTCCTGGACAGAGAACTCCCAGCCCTGTTAGCAGCTCCAGGATAATCACACTCCTCAGACACAGCTGCTGGCTGCGCTTTATATCCAGCCCAAAACATGGACTGGACCGTGGGGAGCAGCCACCCACCCTACTCTTTAGCTGCTCCCAGTAAGAGCCGGCCCGGATCGGCTTTGCAGCCATGCTATTTAACAAAGTCAAACAGCACTAGCTGCTGCAGACAAAAACCCGGCTCTCACCTCACCGAGGCCAGCAACCTCGGTGACACGTACCTGCCATCACATATGACACCTTGCACCTTACCACATACCCCCTTTGTTCAACCCTGAGGGGTGAACACACGTGAGGCAGTGGACGCGGGACAGGGCATCTGCGTTGCCCTGCAAGCGGCCTGCCCTGTGTTCCACGGAAAACTTGAAATTTTGAAGAGATAGGAACCACCTGGTGACCCGAGCATTCCTCTCCTTGGCCTGACTCATCCATTTGAGGGGGAATGGTCGGTCACCAGACGGAACCTCCTCCCTAACAGGTAGTAGCGGAGAGATTCGAGTGCCCACTTGATAGCCAGGCACTCCCTCTCCACTATACTATACCTGACTCGGGCGGACTGAGCTTACGGCTCAGGAAGACAACGGGATGTTCTTCCCCGCTGACCTCCTGCGACAGTACCGCACCGAGGCCTACCTCCGAGGCGCCGGTCTGTACGACAAACTCCTTGTTGAAGTCGGGTGTCACCAAAACCGGGACCCACACAGGGCCGACTTCAACGCGGAGAAAGCCTCCTCCGCCTTCTCACTCCAGCTAACCCTCCCAGACTTTCGCCCCTTCAACAGGTCTGTCAATGGCGCTGCTATTGTGGCAAAGTGGGGCACAAACCTCATGTAGTAACCTACAATCCCCAGGAACGACTTTACCTGCCTGGTGGTGACCGGTCGGGGCCAGTTACGAATGGCCTCTACCTTAGTTACCTGAGGTTTGATGACTCCCCGCCCAATTACATATCCCAGATATTTTGTCTCCTCTAACCCTATGGAGCACTTCTTGGGTTAGCGGTCAGTCCGGCTTTCCTCAGGGCATCCACTACCGCCTGCACCTTGGGTAAATGGCTTTCCCAGTCGGTGCTGTGGATGACTACATCATCCAAGTAGGCCGAGGCGCACCGACGATGTGGTCGCAGCACTATGTCCATTAACCTTGGAAAGTGGCGGGGCGCCATGCAGGCCAAAGGGTAACACCTTGTAGTGATACAGGCCCTGCGGGGTAACAAATGCGGTTTTTTCCTTAGCCGACTCCGCTAAGGGTACCTGCCAGTACCCTTTAGTGAGGTCCAGCACAGAAAAATAACGGGCTTGTCCTAAACTTTCAACCAGCTCGTCTACTCGGGGCATGGGATACGCCACAAACTTGGATACTTCATTTAACTTGCGAAAGTCGTTGCAGAACCGCAACGTCCCATCCGGCTTGGGTATTAGGACTATGGGACTGGCCCACTCACTTTTCGACTCCTCAATGACCTCGAGCTTCAACATTAACTGTACTTCCTCCGCGATGGCCCGCCGCCGAGCCTCGGGTACCCGGTATGGTTTTAACCGGATCTTGGCCTGAGGCTCAGTGACGATGTCATGTTGGATGAGAGACGTGCGGCCAGGGAGGTCCGAGAACACATCCGTGTTCCGACTGATGAACTCCCTGACTTCCTGAACTTGTTTGGAAGACAGGCTGTCTGCAATTTTTACCGTGGTTACTGCTTCACAGGCCTCGAACTGTGGGGCTGGACCCTTTTCACCTAGTAGCCCTGGCCGGGGGCTGTGGTCGCCGGCTGTGTCCCTATCTTTCCACGGCTTAAGTAAATTCACGTGGTACACCTGCTCCGCTTGCGCCGCCCTGGCTGGTGTACTTTGTAATTTACTTCCCTACCTTCTCGATCACCTCATAGGGGCCCTGCCACCTAGCTAGGAATTTGCTGTCAAGGGTGGGTACCAGAACCAAAACCCGATCTCCCGGATTGAAGTCCCGCACCCGAGCCTGACGATTGTACACCCTACTCTGGGCTTGTTGCGCTGCCTCCATATGCTCCCGGACCAAGGGCAACACCCTTTCCATCCGGTCCTGCATTTGGGCGACATACTCAATGACACTTTTGTGGGGGACAGGCTGTTGTTCCCACGCTTCCTTGGCGATATCCAACAGGCCCCGAGGGTGTCTCGCTATAAAGCAGTTCGAAGGGCGAGAACCCAGTAGAGGCCTGGGGCACCTCTCGCACTGCGAACATGAGATAGGGCAGAAGCAGATCCCAGTCCTTCCCATCTCTAGACACCACCCTCTTTAACATATTTTTTAGAGTTTGGTTAAACCTCTCCACAAGACCGTCTGTTTGCGGATGGTAAACGGACGTCCAGTAACTGCTTTATACGCAACAATTTACACAGTTCCTCATTACTTTGGACATAAAAGGGGTCCCTTGGTCTGTCAGAACCTCTTTTGGCAGGCCCACACGGGAAAACATCTCCATTAACTCTTTGGCAATGAGCTTAGCTGAGGTATGTCGCAGAGGCACCGCCTCCGGATACCGAGTGGCATAGTCGAGAACTACCAGAATGTGTTGGTGGCCCCTGGCAGACTTTGGTACAGGCCCAACTAAATCCATCGCGATTCGCTCAAACGGTACTTCAATAATTGGCAGAGGTACCAGGGGACTACGGAAATGTGGCTGGGGGCTAGTTATCTGACAGGTCGGACAGGACTTACAATAATTCTCTACCTCCTTGAACACACTGGGCCAATAAAATCGCTGCAGTATGCGGTCCTGGGTTTTCTGCCACCCCAGGTGTCCCCAAGAACATGCTGGTGGGCAAGCTCCATGACAAGCTTGCGATACGCTGTGGGCACCACCAACTGTTCAACAGGTTCGCCTCGGATTTGGTTCACCCGATACAACATATCCTGCAGAACAATAAACCGTGGGAACATTAATTCAGCCCCTGGTTTCTGGGGTTTCCCATCAATTTCCAGCACATTCTCCCAGGCCCTGGTTAGGGTTTGGTCCCGTGTTGTGCGGTCCCAAAATTTTCCCGGAGACATTGAGGTCTGCCAACTCAGGTCCCGGTGGCAAGTCCTCCGTGTCTCCCACCATTACACTCAGTGGGGTTGTCTCCCCTCTACCGCTGGAGCAGTGGTCACCCCTACCGCCGGCCCTTCAGACTCGGGCTCCCAGGGTTCTGGCCTTCCAGCGGTATCAGGCCACTCTACTAGGGTCACCCCTGTCTCGGGTCCCTCAGATACCTTTATTGCCGGCCACAGCGCCGGAAAACCGGGAAGTCCCTCCCAAGTATTAGTTCGTGTGGGAGTTTAGTAGCGACAGCCACCTCGTGGGTCCACCTACCAGCCGCTGTGGACAAAGTCACTAGTGCAGTGGGATAGTCTTTCAGGTCTCCGTGGATGCACAGGACCCCGACTTTACGGCCAGTATACTCCGCAGGCCGTACAAGTGCAGCCCTTACCAGGGAGACTAAACTCCCGGAGTCCAGCAGAGCCACCGCCAGAGAGTCTCCCACCTCTACCTGACACAGGTGGTTATGGTCCTGCACCTCACGGGTGCCAGTTGCGCACAGCTTCCGTGCATACAGGGAGTGACGACCCTCGTAGTTCATATCCATCGGCTCATCCCGATGCGGACAGTCGGCCCTGATGTGGCCTGGCTCCTGACACCTCCAGCATACCACGGGAGGCGGACTCGCAGGGGGTATATTCCGGGCAGGCCGCTCTGTCGCCGGACGTCGGAACTGGGGCAGAGGCCTCCGGGTTTGACTGACCCTTCCCCGCAAGAGTCCCCTGCAGGTTTCTGGTGGCCTCGTAGCGCTCCACCAGGTCGACCATCTCCAGGGCATTGGTGGGCGATACCTGGCCGATCCAGTGCTGGAGGGGATAAGGCAGGGCCCTCCAAAAGATGTCCGCCAACAGCCGATCCAGCATGGCAGTGGGACTTAGTAGATCGGGCTGCAGCCACTTTTGCAGCCTGTGCAGCAGATCGTAGAACTGCGGCCTAGCGGGTTCAGTCATTTTAAAGTCCCACTGGTGGACTCTTTGGGCGCGGACCAGCACGCTCACGCCCAGTCTGGCTAGGACCTCTCCTTTCACAGTGTCATAATCTGCCGCTTGGTCGTCCGACAAGTCGAAAAACACCTGCTGGGGTCCGGAAGCCAGGAACGGAGCGACCACCTCAGCCCACTGGTCACGGGGTAACTTTTTCCTCACGGCGACCTTCTCAAAAACCGCCAGGTACGTCTCAACGTCGTCTGCGGGGTCATTTTTGGGATCGCCGCACGGACCGCTTCCGGGCATCTTGGACGTGGTGGGACGCTCCTGCCGCCTGTAACGCCATCACATGTTGTAGCAGTAGTTGGTTGGTCTCCCGCTGCTGCACGTTAGCCTCTATGAGAGCCTTCACAGCAGCCTCCATGTTGCCAGAAACTCCTGCTTGCAGCTTTGCTGGCTTAATATATTCCATACACTTTAGAAAAACAAAACTTCGGCGTTCACGCCAGCCTCACTGCGCATGCCCGCATCCGACACCAAATGTGGGAGTCGCTCTGGTAGACAGCGGTGCGGGTGCAGTTTAGAGGCAAAACAAGGAGTCCAGATTGTGCAACAAACAGTGTTTTATTCACACTTGCACACAAAATGAAAAACAGTCTCTTGGTGACAGTTCACACACAACGGAAATAACGTAGCCAAACAAAAACAGTCCAACACAGGTTCAGTCACCTGGGAGGTGTAGGTGCAGGTTCGCACCACGCTGTCGGCCCAGCCGCAGGAGAATCCAGCTTCAGGTAGCCAGGAACAAAATACCTCCTTGCTGAGCTCTTTCCTCCTGGACAGAGAACTCCCAGCCCTGTCAGCAGCTCCAGGATAATCACACTCCTCAGACACAGCTGCTGGCTGCGTTTTATATCCAGCCCAAAACATGGACTGGACCGTGGGGAGCAGCCACCCACCCTACTCTTTAGCTGCTCCCAGTAAGAGCCGGCCCGGATCGGCTTTGCAGCCATGCTATTTAACAAAGTCAAACAGCACTAGCTGCTGCAGACAAAAACCCGGCTCTCACCTCACCGAGGCCAGCAACCTCGGTGACACGTACCTGCCATCACATATGACACCTTGCACCTTACCACAATATATATACTGTACATTAATATACCGTGTCTGGATAGTAGAGTTGTAGGTAGAATGTCAGGTGCAGCGCCCATTATGACATCATCATTCCAGAAGGACCAATCAGACCAATCACAGCCGCTTTGGCTGAGGTATCACTAATTATGACATCACAAAGACATGACTCTGGAAAGTCCCCAACCACGGTCAGTCCAGCGCCATTTTCTGGTGGAAGCTACAGCCAAAACTTCTCTAAGCGGAGGCTACTTCCAAAAACTCAGTCGTTTCTCAAGACGATTACCTAAGCGGAAGCTCTGCCGAAACTTCTCTAAGCGGAGGCAACTTCATAACCTATTGGTCCACAGGACCATTACCTAAGCGGAAGCTCTGCCGAAACTTCTCTAAGCGGAGGCAACTTCATAACCTATTGGTCCACAGGGCCATTTCCTAAGCTGAGGCTACTGCCAAAGCTACTGCACGTAAACACCAAGTGCATCTTCTGAATAGTAGAGTCCATCCGATTTGAGGACTCTGCAATCTTCTATATAACTGCCTACAAGCCGGAGCGATGAGCTACCGGGAACTCCTGCAGCTGGCCATTGACCAGAGCTCATGGATGAGCCAACCAGGAGATGAAGGTAAGGGGAATTTTTGGGACAGTTACCTTGGGTGGAATATCTTATGTATAATTTACCTCCCCCCCCCCCCCACACACACACACTGACACATTCCCTGTGACTCTCTCTCTCCTTCAGTCTCTCTCCCTTTCTCTCTCTCCTCCTCCACTGTCTCTTTTCCCTCTCTAACATCATTGTATCCTTGTGTCATTCCTAGGCATTGCTGATGGAAGACTGAGGTCTCAAAGGATTAGACGGCGTCAACCAGTGGAAACTGATGATGACCACGAGAATGTCCCAGACAGAGGACGAAGACGTGGTCGAGTTCCACCACGCCCCAGGCCAGATGCGGATAGAAGCCGGTCCCCAATACGACCAGCCGAACAGCCAGAAACAAGTGGCGTTCGTATAAATGATGGGACTGAGCTGAGAACTGCTGAAGAATCCCAACCCAGGACTGATCCATCTACCCTGGAAGAGCCAACACCAGGTCCCAGCACCAGAGAGCCGCTAAATAGCCTGCAAACATCCAGAGACCGAAGCAGATCTCCTCAGCGAACATCTGAGAGGCTAGAGGAACCAGCACCAAGCACCAGCCAACTGGTTCCCAACATACAGCCAACTGCACAGGCTACAAACAACAGGCCTGTGCGAGGAAGACGTCTGCGAGGCAGGAGGGCCAGGCAGATTCAGAGACTCCCATCTAGAAACTTCACTGATAATGAAGACCTCCAGTCCTGCACCATCTGCATGGAGGACTACGAGATTGGAGAGCAAGTCACCGTTCTGCCATGTTCCCACGTATTCCACCTGCCTTGCATCGCACGCTGGATTCGGGCAAATCCACACTGCCCCCTGTGCCGCGTCCGCTGCTTTTAAAGAAATGGATGAAGGAGGATGTAGGTGGTGCAGAAGACACAGGTAAGTCCAGTGTCACCCAGACTCCATATAGTAATGTAAGTGAGGATACAGTGAGGTCTGATTATGTTTTGCTTTGTCTCTAGTACCATCCAGTCTTCTACTTCTCCTTCATCATGGACGCCAAAAAATCTGCACCAATATACCCAAAGATCACCCAGATGACAGATGACCTCTGAAGAGTTCCACCTTTGGATGCTTCACATTCATCCTCTGCTGGATTCTACTGACCATCACTGACCAACAGAGAAAACCAAGAAGTGTCCTCTGGAGAGTCTCCTCCTCAACATCATGGGCAGCACGGTGGCTCAATGATTAGCACTGGTGCCTTGCAGCGCTTCATCCCTGGGTGCTAATCCAACCAAAGACTAAGTCTGCATGGAGTTTGTATGTTCTCCCCGTGTCTGCGTGGGTTTCCTCCGGGTTCTCCGGTTTCCTCCCACGCTCCAAAAATATACTGATAGGTTAATTGGCTTCCTACTAAATTGATTCTATTCCTGTATTTTAAATAAAAATTCACATAAAATTTCCATGTTTTTTTTTGGTATGTAAAGGGTTTTGTTTACACAAGTGGTCTTAGGTTTCTTCTGTCATAGCCATTCCCAAGGGCATAGCTATACGGGTCCCAGGAGCCTTAGGGAGCTCAAGAACCCTAGTGCCACATAAAAAGATGCTGGTATTATAGAAAGTAATTTGGCGGGGGGGGGGGGGGGGAGGGGCTGCAATTTCAATTTTTTCAATCTGGCCACAAAGCACTGAGGGAAGGGGGCCACGCTGAACTCTTGCATCGGGGTCCATGAGTGTTTAGCTACGCCCCTGGCCAATCCTATTACTATCATTTCAATGTTCCGTGTCCTCAGGATAGTTGATAAATACTGGATGGCCGGGGGTTCAACCTCTGGAACTCCCATGATCCCAAGAATGAGGGGGTCCCGCGTCCCCTCTGGATACAGCACAGTTCTATGTCAGCCCTACAGAAGTGAATGGAGCAGTGGTCTGACATCTGCACTGCTGCTACATTCAAAGAGGGGACTTGGGGGCCCCTAGTTGTAGATAATCTCACCTCTTTAAATGGACATATGGCCATCAGAGATGGGGCCGGGCTCAGGTCCCATTTCTGTCACTTAGATCTACTCAAAAGTATAGCTAATGGGGGTTGACAGAACATCGCCCGGGGCCCACTCACACGGAGGGGCCCATCAGTGGTGGATTAGTGATCCCCTGGTGAGCACTGCTCTTGATGACATCTGCAGGTGGCTGTGGCTGGTGTACGGGGTAATTATAGTTGTGATGCTATTCATGAGGTGCAGTATTTGGGGGCACCGTGCCGCACAGTCAGTAATGTAATTGGGCAGCAACAGGCACAGAACTGGGGGTATCAGCAGGATAGGGGGTTTGTGTAGGTTGGGGAAAGGTAGGGCAGATGCTGGAAAAGTGAGGAGTCAAAGATGTCTCTGTTACAAACTTTACAGCACAACTTGTGAAATAAGTCATCACGGTGGTCTGAGCCCGAGGGAAAAGATGGGAGAAGTGAATGACTCATTAGAAAACGGATATGCTCAACCCATATGCAGTTGTGCATGTATATAGGGGAGCATATCCTGCACTCTTAGTCCATTGCTGATGGCAATCAACAGCAAAAAAATGCATACAATTAAAGATGCCAGCAACGGACTACAAGTACCACAATAACCATCCTACATTCGATAACGATAATGTGGATGTGAAAAACAATAAAAAACATAACCATAGCAAAGGCAGGTGCACTCGGCAGCAATGCTAAACCCTCACACTGATGATAAAATTGAGAGGTTAGTTCGACATATCTTACTAGGAGGACATGTCTTAAGCTCGGACACCACGCCAAGGTCTCTCAAGTAGCCCGAGACCCTACCACTCAACCTACCTGAGCCGTATGGGCGATATCAGGGGCCATAGGGCTTTACGGGAGCGTAAGGCCTGACTCACAAACAGCTCACCAGTGACCTCCAGCATGTGTGAATGACTCCGGATTGTTTCCGAAGCCACCGCTTATCCATGGGATATTAATTTCATCCTTTATGCTCCCTGTAATATTTCTATATCTCTGATTTAGTCCACCTCGCTTGCATACCCACTTTCCAACAACCACCACATATTCCTTTCTGTGAGACAACTGCCCTTTCCACCCCTTAAAATGTTTGTACAGGGGTGCACTTTCCAAAATGGGGTCACTTCTTGGGGTTTTTAATTTCTGGAGACCTCAGGATTTTTTTAAATGGGACTTGAAATATAAACATAAAATCCATGTCTGTTTATTTAAGCCTGCATAAACCATATTTTGCACTTTGCCTCTAGAGCCCTGCTGTGTGCCCATATAGCAGGCTACAAGCACATTTGGGGTGTTGCTATATTCAGGGGAAAATGGGTTACAAAATGTGAGTTGCATTTTGTCCTATTACTGCTTGTGAAAGTTAAAAATGTGGGTGTAAAGCAACTTTTTTTGGAAAAAAATTGTAATTTTTCATTTTCACAGCGTTTCCTAATTCTGTGAAATGCCTGATGTGTCAAAGTGCTCACTACACACATTGAAATATTCCTTGAGGGGTGTCGTTTCCAGAATGGGGTCACTTTTTGGGGGTTTCCACTCAGGGTGTCTTCATATGCGACAACATAGCTCCCAAAAGCCAATCCTGCAAAATCTGTCCTCCAAAAGCCCTATGGCGCTCCTTCCCTTTTGAACCCTGCCATGCGCTCATGCATTCCTTTTTAGCACATGTGGTGTGTTGCCGTATTCAGGGGAAAATGGGTTACATTTTGTCCTGTTATCCCTTGTCAAAGTGAAAAATGTAGGTGTAAAGCAACTTTTCCTGGAAACAATTGTCATTTTTCATTTTCACGGTGAAGTGTTTCCTAATTCTGTGAAACGTCTGATAGGTCAAAGTGCTCACGGCACATCTTGAAATATTCCTTGGGATTTTTTTTACTGTAGGGGAGCATCAGGGTGTCTTCAATAGTGACATTGTGCCTGAAAATTATTCCAGTGAGATCTGCGCTCCAAAATCCATATGTTGCTCCTTGTACCCTGCTGTGTGCCCATACAGCAGTTCACGGCCACAAATGAGGTGTTTCTATAAACTGCAGAATCAGGGTAATAGACTTTTTGACTTTTGTTTGGCTGTCACCTCTTGTTGTGTTACAGGAAAATATATATGAAAATGGAAAATCTGCCTAAAAAAGCTAAATTTTAATTTTCATCTCCTTTTCATTTCATTCTTGTAAAACACCCTTTGTTAACAAAGTTTGATAAGTATTAAGCAAAGACCTTTGCTGTGTTTGTGGGAGGGGAGGCTGATTACAAGGCTAGTTATATGCACCTGTGGGCCCAGGCTGGCTGGTTACTAGGCTATTTATAGGCACCTGTGGGCCCAGGCTGACGCCGATTCAGCTGATTTCACTACCTCTGGGTCAGCTCTAGGATACAGCAGCATGGTGTGGAGGCTCCTTACGGCTGGGCAACGGCAGAATGTCTCAGGAGGGCGCTGGTATTCATGGTAGGATCGGAGTGGTTTGCACGGGACCCACGCTGCGGTCCGCGACATGTAGCGCTCTGGGATGAAGCAGAGTTTGGGCGCTAAAGGGCCGAGCGTTGGTTGTTAGTTGGCTCAATCTATGCACGCTGTGTTTTGTGTATAAATGGTCGATTAAAAAAAAAAAAAAAAAAACACAGCAGCATCATGTGGAGGCTCATTCACACCTGGGCATCGGCAAAAAGGGCCAGGCGAATGCTGGCACTCACTGTAGAATTGAACTTATTGGCATGGGACCCACAGTGCGGTATGCGATTCGCAGTTCTCTGGGTCAAAGCAGAGTTGGGTGCTAACGGTCAAGTGACTGTGTAGCATCCCCAAGTCAGGGCAATGTGTGGAACTAACCTGGGGAATGCCAGTGATGGAGAGGCCGGCACGCTGCTCCTCTGGGGCACTCTCTGGGTTCTTGAGGGACACAGCCAGGTGGAAGGTGAGGTGCCCTTGGTGTTATAGTTTAACGTGCCTATGGCTAAGTCCCTGATATGTCGTGACGCCAGTGCCAGTAAACGGTGGCACACCGTATTTACAGTAGGAATAACAGAGGTGCAGACTGGTAACTTGAAAACAGAATTCAAACTTTACTGAAGACAGTGATGATACAGTAAGCAGTCTTTCCAACAGTTCCTTTTGCAGACAATCAAAATTGCAGTGGTCTTACATCCAGCAAGGTTAAACAGAGGGTGATAATACAGGACTTGGAATTGCAGGTGAACCTTACTTTCTTCCTGACTCGTCCTGACTGGAATTGATGCTTCAAGGCCCCAATGCCCTACTTCTGGCTTATATCCTTGAATCTCCAGTTTATAGAGTACCTCCTCTTGACGTTTAGTACCTCTTGCTCTAGGGATTGCCTCTGGGTTCTGCACTCCTTCTCCTAGGGTACCATCTTCCTAGGGTGGATTCCTCACAGGCCGTGAGGCCTGGGTTTAGCCTTCACAGGCACATGGCCTGCACTTGTCTAAGGCACACTCTAGACTCCCTGTCCTTCCCCTGACTGGGCCTTATATAGACTAGGGCAACCTAGCTCCCTCTAGTGACTAGAGCTGGAATTACATCCCTAGCCGGCCTGCACATAGGACATTTCACAGTAACAGGAGAATCAAATACCATAAATTACATTGATTTACATTGCATGGTACAAATAGGACCTTTACCAGCCTCCTCCTAAAATGAGAGGAGCGACAGCAGCCAAGTGACCCTTCCGTAGTGACGGGCAGTACAACTCCCGTACACTACATACCCCGCTGCTTTAAGCTGAGTACGCCCTCGTACTCTACCAGGGTACCGCCCTACTGGAATTTCCACCTGAAAGAGACAAAAGAAAAACATGCAAGAATACATACATATCAGTACTCAATTCTATCTGCATCGACAATTGCCATCAGGTCCAGCTGACTGACGGAGAAGTGCGGTGACAAGGGCGTCGCTCTCTTTCTTCAGGATAAAGAGTGGAACTGGGGCGCTGACCTGGCACAGCGGATGTTAGGGAATACCAGGATAGTCCATGACAATGAGTGAGTCCATAAAAGCATATCACAGAGACTCGCACACAGGGGTCCATCTCTGGGCACATAGACTTAGATAAAATATGTTTTAGCAATAAATACGGTCAGCAGCACATACATAAAATCACAATACAGGACTCTGACAATACCAGGGTAACATCTTCCTGGCAAGTCCTGCGTATATTTAAAGTGCTGACATAAAAGAACCCTTTTCAACCTGAAATGGGGGTTAAAAGGGATAAGGTGCAAATAAAAGCACAACTTGGAGTTATTAAAGTACTTGACGCCACAATGTTAGCAGCAGGCAGGATGTCCCGGAACAGAAAGAGGCAGGCTGGGAGCAGTGGTTCCACAGTGGCAACTTATCTTCACAAAAATGCCACCGGCCGTGGGGAACTGGCAGCAAGCTCTACCAGCCTGGCAAACTTAAAGGAACAGTTCCTGCAACATGTATGATGTCCCTGTGAGAATGAGCAAAAATGGCCTAGCAGGCCTGCTCACAGGTAGGTGTCAAATGAGCCCTGTTCATCGGAGGTAGTGCAGCCCTGTGCTGCAGGTAGTCTGGGCCATGCACCAGGGCCACTTGGAGGGGTGCCCACCACAGAGAATGGGCTGGAAACATCACCGGTATTGGGCCTACCCACCTCATTGGCCCGCTGGGTTGCGGACACACAGGAGCTGCTGGTCTCGGGACACGGGCCGGCGCTGGGGTAGACACTTCCTCTGGCCGGGACATAACGCTCCCGTCACGGCGGACTCGGCTCCTGGCATAAGTCAATTTATCCGCTGTTACACGGACCTTGGGTGGCTCAGCGTTAGCGGTAGGACCTTGGACTACGGGTTCAGGATGGCACAGGGTCACAGGTAACTCACCACCGCTGGACTGCTGCGCTGTCTTCTTAGCATCTGCCACTTGCCGCCAGGCCATCCAGATGAACTTGCAATATAGCGATCCGCTCCTCCAGGGCGGCGATGTCACTGCTGGATTCCGGCACACTTGCAGCAGGCTCCAATACTTCCTTTCTGCTTGCACAAGTCTGCGGCCACTCCCCAGACTCGGAGTTCTCGCCCAACTTCAGGCCCGCCCACATTGTAATCCACGTACAGGGCGGCATCCCAGGACGGTTGTCTCCTCCCTCTTGGAGGGTTTTGGCGCCAAATTTTCGCGCCACTGAGGTCAGGGATGGCGCAAGAAGAAGTCCAATGGCGCCGGCGGCCATCTTGGGCGCCATGATGCATCAATTCAATGACAGCAAGCAGTGGTAGTAAAACAGCATAAAAGTCCACAAAAATGCACTTTGAAGTGGCGATTTTCTTCCTCTTGATAGCGCAACACTGCACAGCGCTTTTTGGAGGTTTTGGGACACTTTTCTGTACGTTTTAGGTCCGCAAAGTTCACTTCAAATAAACAGGCGTTTTGTCACTTGGCAAACTGGTTAAGGCACAAAGTTCACGTTTTGCTCACAGTCCGTAAAACGTGCGTATCCTGTTCGTGACGCCAAAATGATAGCATCCCCAAGTCAGGGCAATGTGTGGAACTAACCTGGGGAATGCCAGTGATGGAGAGGCCGGCACGCTGCTCCTCTGGGGCACTCTCTGGGTTCTTGAGGGACACAGCCAGGTGGAAGGTGAGGTGCCCTTGGTGTTATAGTTTAACGTGCCTATGGCTAAGTCCCTGATATGTCGTGACGCCAGTGCCAGTAAACGGTGGCACACCGTATTTACAGTAGGAATAACAGAGGTGCAGACTGGTAACTTGAAAACAGAATTCAAACTTTACTGAAGACAGTGATGATACAGTAAGCAGTCTTTCCAACAGTTCCTTTTTGCAGACAATCAAAATTGCAGTGGTCTTACATCCAGCAAGGTTAAACAGAGGGTGATAATACAGGACTTGGAATTGCAGGTGAACCTTACTTTCTTCCTGACTCGTCCTGACTGGAATTGATGCTTCAAGGCCCCAATGCCCTACTTCTGGCTTATATCCTTGAATCTCCAGTTTATAGAGTACCTCCTCTTGACGTTTAGTACCTCTTGCTCTAGGGATTGCCTCTGGGTTCTGCACTCCTTCTCCTAGGGTACCATCTTCCTAGGGTGGATTCCTCACAGGCCGTGAGGCCTGGGTTTGGCCTTCACAGGCACATGGCCTGCACTTGTCTAAGGCACACTCTAGACTCCCTGTCCTTCCCCTGACTGGGCCTTATATAGACTAGGGCAACCTAGCTCCCTCTAGTGACTAGAGCTGGAATTACATCCCTAGCCGGCCTGCACATAGGACATTTCACAGTAACAGGAGAATCAAATACCATAAATTACATTGATTTACATTGCATGGTACAAATAGGACCTTTACCAGCCTCCTCCTAAAATGAGAGGAGCGACAGCAGCCAAGTGACCCTTCCGTAGTGACGGGCAGTACAACTCCCGTACACTACAACTGTTGTTAGTATTTTTGTCTAGCTGTTTAGGGGCTATTGCATACAGTTATTGGTGTAGCATGCGCCTGGGGTAGGTATGGTCGCATGTTTTCTGATATCTATTTCATACGGGGAAAAAAAAAAGTGCATGGTTTTCTGTTACCTGTTTTACATGTGGGGCGCACGTCCGCAGTTAAAGCCAGACATGCAAGGTGTTGGTAAATGTATATCATGTGGTCTGTATATGGGGACACAAGCAGATCGGTCAAGGCGCCTGTATTTGAGTTCTGATGCTCTAGTATGTAAGTGTGTTTAATCTATAAACTGTATGGTATGGGCACGCATGTGTCAGCGGTTCTGTGCTAGGTTTATAAGTGCAGTATATGTCGATTAATTGACGTTGCATCAGGGTTTATGTTCAAACACGTTTATGTTTTCTTAGGGGAACATGAGGTGGTGTTGTGGTGACCATCTTTTAAAAAAAAAAAACGAAACAACAAAAACCTGCAGTATCATGTGGAGGTTCGTTCGCGCCTGGGCAATGGCAGAAGGTGCCAGGCGAGTGCTGGCATTCACGGTAGGATCGGACTTGGTCACACGGTTAGTGACTTGTA
>CM065589.1:58288482-58332251 GCA_033119425.1 Bufotes viridis | reverse complement strand
ATTTAGAGAAAATTTTTTAGAGAAATGTAGTTTTATTTGACAAATTTTCCAACATAAAGTGAAAAATATCATTTTTTGCAAAAATTTCATCAAAAAAGTAAAATATCAAAAAAGTAAAAATGTCAGCAAGAAAGAAATAGCACCAAATGAAAGCTCTATTAGTGAGAAGAAAAGGAGGTAAAATTCATTTGGGTGGTAAGTTGTATGACGGAGCAATAAACGGTGAAAGTAGTGTAGTGCGGAATTGTAAAAAGTGGCCTGGTCTTTAAGGGTGTTTAAGGTAGGGGGGCTGAAGTGGTTAAAGAGTGATTGGTCGTTCTCAGTGTTTCTGCAGGTCGCAGTGCCGAGCTGTCAGGGGAGGAATTTGGACTTACGGCAGTCGGGACTTGATCAGGGTAAGGGACAATGGTGTCCCGATGTTGGGGACAGTTGCGCTCCTGTTATGAGGTGGTGTTGTCATCCCGTTATTATGACATATCAGGGGATGATAGTGCTCCTATTCTGCAGCGATATTGCTATCCTGAAATGTTGTTGTGTCAGAGGGCGATGGTGCTCCGGTCATGGGGCATACATATACCGTCGTGTCCGCCGCAGCAGTACTGCTAAGTTTCCCATTGTGAAATGAGCGCGATGTTTGGGATGGCTCATGTTTTGGAGCGGTATTGTCTTCTGCTATTATGGTATGTAGGGAATGATCACGCTCATATTCTGGAGTGATGTCACTATCTTGTAGTGTTAGTATGTCGGAGGACGATGGTGCTCTTGTTATGGAGCATGCATATACCGTCGTGACTACTGGAAAAAGTATTGAGTTTCACATTGGTGGAGTGGGGTAGGCTTTTTTACATAACCGTATGTATGTGACAATATGCTTTTAATTGTTAGTCCAAATAAAGCGGTTCCTGCCTATAGTTAATCTGAATAGACTATTGGAGATACAAAGATATAATGTATCTTGGGCAAAGTGACGAGGGTATGGGGTTGGAATGAGGGGTATTTTTGGAAACAGTGATATGTTAAAAATAAGGTGATAGGACATTATGCAACAGCTCGGCACCGCGACCTGCAGAAACACTGAGAACGACCAATCACTCTTTAAAGTGGCGGAGATATAACCCCATTCACTACTGAATAGTAATGAATACAGATACTCACAACAAAAACACAAAGAGCAATCCTGACATGACTCCTTGGAAGCTCTCCCCAAGACACACCCCCAGGAATTCAGGCCTCCCCTCTCCCCCCCGATCTCAGTTTTTGAACTTTTTGGCGCCAATACTCGCAGTATATGGCAGTAAAAATGTTTGTAATGTGAGTCTTTATGTAATACTGTCCTGAAGAAGGGGGTCATCCACCCCTGAAACGCGTAGACAAATAAACTCTGTTAAAGCAGACAGCCGGCCATCTTGTGATCCTTGGCAGCGCCGTTGGAAAAAGGTTCAGATTCTTCTTTTAACCTATGATCAATTCAGTTATTAAGCCACTTTTAGGGGTTTACATAATAAAAATTGACAATAAATGTCCCCATTTTAGAAACGACACTACTCGAGTTATTCAAAACTTATTTGTGGTCGGATCGGCTATCAGAAAGGTGTACCTAACCTATCTAACCCTATCTACAACAAGCAGTAGAATTGTGCTATAACTGCTGCGGTAGGGCAGCCTAAAGGGGCCAAAAAGAGCAGACCTTAGTTTAGAGGAAAACATATACATACCATTACGACACCCACTTTGAAAGCAAAGACACTACACGATGAAGGTGCGGAATATACTGTACATATCACAGAGACTTCTACGTACCTTACCTCTTTGTCACGTGCGCCGGCACGTCGTTCTTGGAGGTAGCTAATGTTGATGCTTTTGAAAGAGTGGTTGGTAATCAGAAACGATTTACTCCTGTGTTGATGAACATATGAACATATTACGAGACGGTCTGAATCCTGAGAGCTGCAGACTGAAACAACAATGGTGAATCTGATGGAAGGGCCTAATTGAAGTCCAACCATTCGCCAAGGGCCCTGCTCGGACACCAACTGTTAATGGTAGAAAAATACTTCACCTATACTTATTCCCCAGGCCACCGCTTTAATTATTATTATTTTTTATAAAGGACCCAAAAAATTAGAAGATGGCGTATGCCGTCTAACTCTAGTAATGGATTAAGTGAAATGTGTAGACTCACCAGGCCGGGGGAACCATAAGCACGAATACATGGCTGGTCCAGTTAACGAGCTAACATTGCCTGTAATGAGGACCGAAAACGTATCCACCATACTAGCAGTTGTGACAGGAAATAAGCTTAAAGGATAACTGTCACATTTTTTTTTTTTTCAATATCTTAATAGAGACCATCTTCATGACATTAGTGGCCATCTTCATTTTTTTTTTTATTATCCCTGAACCCCTATAAAACTCTCATTTTGCCCCCCTCAGCGCCTATTTTTACCTTAGCCTAAAAACAGGTTGTTATGTGAGGTCCGTCTATCTCCTGGAGGACGGGAGACGCACAGTAACTTGTGCGTGCGCGCTCCCGGAAGTGAGAGCTCTCTATTATGCCGGTTTCAGGCTGCGATCTCCACTCTGGAGACTGCAGTCTGAAATCGCGTTAGTGCCCCAGTCTGCTGCCGTGCCCCCAGTGCCTTTTTATAAATAAATGCCCCCACTGCCCCCACATGCGGCCATCATTGCCCCCATATGCCTCCATATGTCACCCGCTGCCCCTCCGTTCCTCCTCCTGGTTGTTCCCCCTCTGCTCCGCTCCTCCTGCTGCCGGCTGTATTCATCAGCGAGTGTTAGCTGTGACTTACAGCTAACACTCTGCTGCTACACCCCAGATCGGTGCTGACACCGATCTGGGGCGTTAACCCCATAGATGCCGTGGTCAGCAGCCGCCCGCGGCATCCATGGGGTTAAGAGGGATGGAGCTCCTCTCTCTTCTATCGCGCTGCTGCTGCGATCGCTCCACTCTGGAGATCGCAGCCTCCCGTGCGGCCATATGTCCTGCTGCCCCGCTCCTCCCTCCTCCTCCACCACGTGGCTCCTCCCTCCCCTTCTGCTCCAATCCTCCTCTGCTGCCGTGTGTAATCTGCAGCGAGTGTTAGCTGTAACACACAGCTAACACTCTGCTGCTATGCCCCAGATCAGTGCTGGCACCGATCTGGGGCATTTAACCCCATAGATGCCGCGGTCAGCAGCCGCCCGCGGCATCCATGGGGTTAAGAGGGAGAGAGCTCCCTGCGATCCGCTGCTGGTGCGATAGCAGCGGTGCGATCAGTTGTCATGGCAACCAGACGCCTTACAAAGGCGTCCTGGTTGCTAAGTTATCTAAGGCTGATGAGACCCTGAGGGTCTCATCAGCCTTAGTGTAAATGTAGCACTGACTATACAGTGCATTGCAATAGATGACTATTGCAATGCACTGTACAGTGATCAGGCCCACTGGATCTTCAGGATCCAGATGGGTCTTGATAAGTTAAAAAAAAAAAAAAAGTTAAAAATAAATAAATAAAAATTTAAATGAGAATAAAATAAAAATGGTCTTTTTTCAAATCTGTTTGTCATAAAAATAAAAAAATATACATAATTGGTATCGCCACGTCCGTAAAAAACAGCTCTATAAAAATATCACATGACCTAACCCCTTAGGTGAACACCGTAAAAATAAAAATAAAAACCATGTAAAAAGCCATTTTTTGTCACCTTATGACAAAAATTCGAACACAAAGCGATCAAAAGGCGTACGCCGCCCAAAATAGTACCAATAAAACGTCACCTCATCCTGCAAAAATGAGCCCCTACCAAAAACAATCGCCCTAAAAATTAAAAACTATGGCTCTGAGACTAAAACATGATTTCTTTTGTTTTAAAAATGCTTTTTCGTGTTAAATGTAATTTTTTTTTAAAAGTAGACATATTATGTATCGCCACGTCCGTAAGGACCTGCTCTATAAAAATACCACATAACCTAACCCCTCAAGTGAACACTGTAAAAAATAATAATAAAAACTTTGTCAAAAGCCATTTTTTTGTCACCTTACATCACAAAAAGTGTCATAGCAAGCGATCAAAAAGTCATATGACCCCAAAAATAGTACCAATCTAACCGTCACCTCATCCCGCAAAAATGATACCCAACCTAAGACAATCGCTTAAAAACTGAAAAACGATGGCTCTCAGACTATGGAGACACTAAAACATGATTTTTTTGTTTAAAAATGATTGTGTAAAACCTAAATAAATAAAAAAGGATACATATTGGGTATCCCGCGTCCGTGAGGGCCTGCTCTATAAAAATATCACATCATCTAACCCCTCAGCTGAACACCGTGAAAAATAAAAATAAAAACAGTGCCAAAAGCCATTTTTGTGAACTTACATCACAAAAATTGTAACACCAAGCGATCAAAAAGGCGTATGCCCCCAATATAGTACCAATCAAACCGACACCTCATCCTGCAAAATTGAAGACCATATCTAAAACAATCAGTCAAAAATAAAAAAGCTATAGCTCTCAGAATATGGAGACACTAAAACATCATTTTTTTGTTTAAAAATGCTATTATTGTGTAAAACTTAAATAAATAAGAAAAAGTATACATATTGGGTATTGCCACATCCGTAACGATCTGTTCTATAAAAATAACACATGATCTACCCTGTCAGATGAATCTTGTAAAAATAAAAATAAAAACAGTGCCAAAACAGCCCTTTTTGGTTACCTTGCCTCACAAAAATGTAATATAGAGCAATTAAAAATCATATTTACCCCAAAATAGTACCAATAAAACTGGCACCTTATCCCCTAGTTTCCAAAATGGGGTAAATTTTTGTGAGTTTCTACTGTAAAGGTGCATCAGGGGGCTTCAAATGGGACACGGCATCTAAAAACCAGTCCAGCAAAATCTGCCTTCCAAAAATGGCGCTCCTTTCCTTCTGTGCCTTGCCGCCTGTCCTTACATCAGTTTACGACCACATGTGGGGTGTTCCTGTAAACCGTAGAATCAGGGCAATAAATATAGAGTTTTGTTTGGCTGTTAACCCTCGATGTGTCCCCATGACAGTAATTCTGCCGCCCATGTATGTCCCCCTATCACAGCAGTGATACAGCACAGATGTGGCCCCATGACAGTAATTCTGCAGCCCGTGTATGTCCCCCTATCACAGCAGTGATACAGCACAGATGTGGCCCCATGACAGTAATTCTGCAGCCCATGTATGTCCCCCTATCACAGCAGTGATACAGCACAGATGTGGCCCCATGACAGTAATTCTGCAGCCCGTGTATGTCCCCCTATCACAGCAGTGATACAGCACAGATGTGGCCCCATGACAGAATATATATAGTGTAAGGCAGTGCTATTATATTATAAAGACTAGTTTACCATTAGTTTTCTTTGTCCACGCAACAGAGAATGTTCACACAGTTCTACCACTTGTGTATGTGATAGCAGGAGGGGGGCGTGTTTCAGTGTGGAGAGCACCTATTGGTTGAGGTGCAGAAACTAGTGCACGAGGAGCTCAATGCATTGTGGGTAGTGAGGGCAGGCGGGATTAGCCTCAGGGTGAGGGCAGCAGCAGCCATCTTAACTGAATAAGAAAATTGCAGTTTTGTGCAGACTGGTTGCTAAGGGCTGGATCTTATGAAATATGGGGTGAGTAAGTCTAATAGTTATTGATTCTGGAATATCATGTTATTGGTAACTACATATATGAACATTGAAATTTGGGTCTAAATGTGACAGTTATCCTTTAAGGTCGTGATAAACTATGTATGCTGCGCCTGTAGTAGTGATAGGTCTTGTTATGTCCTTAGACTTGACAGACTACGTATATTGTGCCTTACTATTGTACCTCCTACTGGAAGAAGGACCGGTACTCAGGAACTAGCTGAGACACCAACCCCCATCAACCCGAGTTTGAAGATGAAGTAAGCATGCCTGTAATGAAGACATAATGTACACACAATGCCTGCTGCTATGACAGGAAAAGCTTAAGGTCATGATAGACTTCGTATGCTGCACCTGTATTTGTGCTAGGACTCATCATGTCAGTAAACGTGACAGACTTCGTAAATCGCCTGCAGTCAGGACACGACTTATTAGTCTGTAGACGTGACAGACTTCGTAAATCATCTGTAGTGGTGACAGGACTCCCTGTGGACGAAACTGATGCCATAGTATAGTTTCTTTTGTTTGTTTTTTTACCTGAGCAACCCCTGGAGAGGCGGAATTTGAGAAACGTGAAAAAATTAGACCACAGGGTCAGCTTCCTGGGAGAATCGGTCTATAATGCAAGGACGGGCAAGAGAAAAGTAACAGCGGGGAGCGAGGGAAACAAGAACCTAGAGAGGGTAAGCGGGAGAAAATGCGAACCTGGGAGAAAGTGATATCAGAAGGGAGAAAGTGATATCAGAAAAGGAAGGCTTGGGATGACTGCTTGAAAAGAAAACAATGAAGACCTACAACAATAATGTGAGTGAAGCTCTAATGGCAAAGGCCACGCATGCGAGCCCCCACAAGAAGAGCCACAGCTGACCGAGCTATGCGAGTGGGCCTGAAGGCAGAAAAAGACATGGAACCTACTGTGGCGGGACCACGCAGCCGACCTCGAATGGCGGAGTTGTGTGTGTAAAATATAAACTGAGAAGCCATGCGTGATAGACTAATGATGGAGCCAAGCGAGAGAGACTAATGGCGGAGCCAAGCGTGAGAGAAACTAATGGCGGAGCCAAGCGTGAGAGAAACTAATGGCGGAGCCAAGCGTGAGAGAAACTAATGGCGGAGCCAAGCGTGAGAGAAACTAATGGCGGAGCCAAGCGTGAGAGAAACTAATGGCGGAGCCAAGCGTGAGAGAAACTAATGGCGGAGCCAAGCGTGAGAGAAACTAATGGCGGAGCCAAGCATAAGAGAGACTAATGGCAGAGCCAAGCGTGAGAGAAACGAATGGCGGAGCCAAGCGTGAGAAAAACTAATGGCGGAGCCAAGCGTGAGAGAAACTAATGGCGGAGCCAAGCGTGAGAGAAACTAATGGCGGAGCCAAGCGTGAGAGAGACTAATGGCGGAGCCAAGCGTGAGAGAAACTAATGGCGGAGCCAAGCGTGAGAGAAACTAATGGCGGAGCCAAGCGTGAGAGAAACTAATGGCGGAGCCAAGCGTGAGAGAAACTAATGGCGGAGCCAAGCGTGAGAAAAACTAATGGCGGAGCCAAGCGTGAGAAAAACTAATGGCGGAGCCAAGCGTGAGAGAAACTAATGGCGGAGCCAAGCGTGAGAGAGACTAATGGCGGAGCCAAGCATAAGAGAGACTAATGGCGGAGCCAAGCGTGAGAGAGACTAATGGCGGAGCCAAGCGTGAGAGAGACTAATGGTGGAGCCAAGCGTGAGAGACACTAATGGCGGGGCCATGCGTGAGAGACACTAATGGCGGGGCCATGCGTGAGAGACACTAATGGCGGAGCCATGCGTGAGAGACACTAATGGCGGGGCCATGCGTGAGAGACACTAATGGCGGGGCCATGCGTGAGAGACACTAATGGCGGGGCCATGCGTGAGAGACACTAATGGTGGGGCCATGCGTCGGAGACACCAATAGCGGAGCCATGCGTGAGAGACACTAATGGTGGGGCCATGCGTGAGAGACACTAATGGTGGGGCCATGCGTGAGAGACACTAATGGCGGGGCCATGCGTGAGAGACACTAATGGCGGGGCCATGCGTGAGAGACACTAATGGTGGGGCCATGCGTCGGAGACACCAATAGCGGAGCCATGCGTGAGAGACACTAATGGTGGAGCCATGCGTGAGAGACTCTAATGGAGGGGCCATGCGTGGGAGACTAATGGCGGGGCCATGTGTGTCAACTTAAACGGAGAAGCCATGCGTCAGAGACTCTAAAGGCATAGCCATGAATGCGAGACTATTTTTATTTTATTTTGCGAGAATATTTTTTTTATTTTTTATAAACCACTTATGCAGCACCAGTATGACTTGGGGACTCACATAACCATGACCCCCTCCGACAGTAAACCTAGGACACTAACCAGCTTACAACCATATTGTACCCCTAACGAATAACATGAAGAACGGTCATAGGCCCCGCGGAGCCATGAGGCTGAAGCGGTCATTGGCCCCCAAAGCCAAGACTGAGCTGGATGACATTACAGTGACGATAAGTAATTAAAATGTGGGCCAGACCTGATGGGATATGCATAGACATTAGTGAACCGAACCACGTGCCTAAATAAAACATTAAACCAACCGTGAACAGATGGGAGAAAAAAGAGCCAGAGGCATTACAGTTCACTAAGAGAGGACCCTTATCGTAACAAACAAATGAACTTGTAAAACCTAATAGGAAACTTACTCCTATTGGCCCACTGACCGCAGAGGGACTGTATAATAAACTGGGGCAGGTTCCTATGGAATGTAACCACCAGCGAGGAAAGAAACGTAAACCTGAAAGAAAGCAGCTATGTTTATTGGGAGAACGGTATCAGAGCGGTGTGCTGTCTGCCCTAGTGAAAATACTGAGTAACCATGATGTAGCAATGAAAGGGAAAATGCAGCTTTAAGTGGAAGCAGAATATAACATCTGATGTAAGAACAGGTGGGTGAATGCCGCTCTGGATATGAGTGGTGTCTAAAACATGGTATGGGCCCAGCTCTGAGCATGAAGAGCAAGGTATAACGCAGCTGTATGAATGCAATCTGAAGTGAGCAGAGTATTAATGTGATGCAACAGCAAACGCATGAACGCAGCTCTAGTAGTGAATGGAGTATAGGACAAAATGTAAATGCAGACACAGACGTAGCTTTTGAAGGTAACGAACCTAACCATGATCATTCGACCATTAGCGCCCAACCTCCTTCGCTCCAGAGCGCTACAAGTCACTAACCGTGTGACCAAGTCCGATCCTACCGTGAATGCCAGCACTCGCCTGGCACCTTCTGCCATTGCCCAGGCGCGAACGAACCTCCACATGATACTGCAGATTTTTTTTTTGTTGTTTCTTTTTTTTTTTTAAAAGATGGTCACCACAACACCACCTCATGTTCCCCTAAGAAAACATAAACGTGTTTGAACATAAACCCTGATGCAACGTCAATTAATCGACATATACTGCACTTATAAACCTAGCACAGAACCGCTGACACATGCGTGCCCATACCATACAGTTTATAGATTAAACACACTTACATACAAGAGCATCAGAACTCAAATACAGGCGCCTTGACCGATCTGCTTGTGTCCCCATATACAGACCACTGATATACATTTACCAACACCTTGCATGTCTGGCTTTAACTGCGGACGTGCGCCCCACATGTAAAACAGGTAACAGAAAACCATGCACTTTTTTTTTTTCCCGTATGAAATAGATATCAGAAAACATGCGACCATACCTACCCCAGGCGCATGCTACACCAATAACTGTATGCAATAGCCCCTAAACAGCTAGACAAAAATACTAACAACAGTCACTTGACCGTTAGCACCCAACTCTGCTTTGACCCAGAGAACTGCGAATCGCATACCGCTACAGTGAGTGCCAGCATTCGCCTGGCCCTTTTTGCCGATGCCCAGGTGTGAATGAGCCTCCACATGATGCTGCTGTGTTTTTTTTTTGTTTTTTTTTTAATCGACCATTTATACACAAAACACAGCGTGCATAGATTGAGCCAACTAACAACCAACGCTCGGCCCTTTAGCGCCCAAACTCTGCTTCATCCCAGAGCGCTACATGTCGCGGACCGCAGAGTGGGTCCCGTGCAAACCACTCCGATCCTACCATGAATACCAGCGCCCTCCTGAGAC
This sequence comes from Bufotes viridis, assembly GCA_033119425.1. Lineage (NCBI taxonomy): Eukaryota > Metazoa > Chordata > Amphibia > Anura > Bufonidae > Bufotes > Bufotes viridis. The sequence goes on along the minus strand of CM065589.1, from coordinate 58,322,439 downwards.
ATTCTGCCGTCGCCCAGCCGTAAGGAGCCTCCACACCATGCTGCTGTATCCTAGAGCTGACCCAGAGGTAGTGAAATCAGCTGAATCGGCGTCAGCCTGGGCCCACAGGTGCCTATAAATAGCCTAGTAACCAGCCAGCCTGGGCCCACAGGTGCATATAACTAGCCTAGTAATCAGCCTCCCCTCCCACAAACACAGCAAAGGTCTTTGCTTAATACTTATCAAACTTTGTTAACAAAGGGTGTTTTACAAGAATGAAATGAAAAGGAGATGAAAATTAAAATTTTGCTTTTTTAGGCAGATTTTCCATTTTCATATATATTTTCCTGTAACACAACAAGAGGTGACAGCCAAACAAAAGTCAAAAAGTCTATTACCCTGATTCTGCAGTTTATAGAAACACCTCATTTGTGGCCGTGAACTGCTGTATGGGCACACAGCAGGGTACAAGGAGCAACATATAGATTTTGGAGCGCAGATTTGACTGGAATAATTTTCAAGCACAATGTCACTATTGAAGACACCCTGATGCTCCCCTACAGTAAAAAAAATCCCAAGGAATATTTCAAGATGTGCCGTGAGCACTTTGACCTATCAGACGTTTCACAGAATTAGGAAACACTTCACTGTGAAAATGAAAAATGACAATTGTTTCCAGGAAAAGTTGCTTTACACCTACATTTTTCACTTTGACAAGGGATAACAGGACAAAATTCACCCCAAATTTTGTAACCCATTTTCCCCTGAATGCGGAAACACACCACATGTGCTAAAAAGGAATGCATGAGCGCATGGCAGGGTTCAAAAGGGAAGGAGCGCCATAGGGCTTTTGGAGGACAGATTTTGCAGGATTGGCTTTTGGGAGCTATGTTGTCGCATATGAAGACACCCTGAGGTGGCCCTAGAGTGGAAACCCCCAAAAAGTGACCCCATTCTGGAAACGACACCCCTCAAGGAATATTTCAATGTGTGTAGTGAGCACTTTGACCCATCAGGCATTTCACAGAATTAGGAAATGCTGTGAAAATGAAAAATTGAAATTTTTTTCCAAAAAAAGTTGCTTTACACCCACATTTTTAACTTTTACAAGCAGTAATAGGACAAAATGCACCCCACATTTTGTAACCCATTTTCCCCTCAATATAGCAACACCCCAAATGTGCCTGTAGCCTGCTATATGGGCACACAGCAGGGCTCTAGAGGCAAAGTGCAAAATATGGTTTTTGCAGGCTTAAATAAACAGACATGGATTTTATGTTTATATTTCAAGTCCCATTTAAAAAAATCCTGAGGTCTCCAGAAATTAAAAACTCCAAGAAGTGACCCCATTTTGGAAAGTGCACCCCTGTACAAACATTTTAAGGGGTGGAAAGGGCAGTTGTCTCACAGAAAGGAATATGTGGTGGTTGTTGGAAAGTGGGTATGCAAGCGAGGTGGACTAAATCAGAGATATAGAAATATTACAGGGAGCATAAAGGATGAAATTAATATCCCATGGATGAGCGGTGGCTTCGGAAACAATCCGGAGTCATTCACACATGCTGGAGGTCACTGGTGAGCTGTTTGTGAGTCAGGCCTTACGCTCCCGTAAAGCCCTATGGCCCCTGGTATCGCCCATACGGCTCAGGTAGGTTGAGTGGTAGGGTCTCGGGCTACTTGAGAGACCTTGGCGTGGTGTCCGAGCTTAAGACATGTCCTCCTAGTAGGATATGTCGAACTAAGGGTTTATCATTGCCGCCGAGTGCACCTGCCTTTGCTATGGTTATGTTTTTGATTGTTTTTCACATCCACATTATCGTTATCGTATGTACGATGGTTATTGTGGTACTTGTAGTCCGTTGCTGGCATCTTCAATTGTATGCATTTTTTTGCTGTTGATTGCCATCAGCAATGGACTAAGAGTGCAGGATATGCTCCCCTATATACATGCACAACTGCATATGGGTTGAGCATATCCTGCTTGTTAAACACCACACCCCGTTTTCTAATGAGTCATTCACTTCTCCCATCTTTTCCCTCGGGCTCAGACCACCGTGATGACTTCTTTCACAAGTTGTGCTGTAAAGTTTGTAACAGAGACATCTTTGACTCCTCACTTTTCCAGCATCTGCCCTACCTTTCCCCAACCTACACAAACCCCTATCCTGCTGATACCCCCAGTTATGTGCCTGTTGCTGCCCAATTACATTACTGACTGTGCGGCACGATGCCCCCAAATACTGCACCTCATGAATAGCATCACAACTATAATTACCCCGTACACCAGCCACAGCCACCTGCAGATGTCAATGCCATCAAGAGCAGTGCTCACCAGGGGATCACTAATCCTCCACTGATGGGCCCCTCCGTGTGAGTGGGCCCTGGGGCGATGTTCTGTCAACCCCCATTAGCTATACTTTTGAGCAGATCTAAGTGACAGAAAAGGGACCTGAGCCCGGCCCCATCTCTGATGGCTGTATGTCCATTTAAAGAGGTGAGATGATCTATAACTAGGGGCCCCTAAGTCCCCTCTTTGAATGTAGCAGCAGTGCAGATGTCAGACCACTGCTCCATTCACTTCTGTAGGGCTGACATAGAACTGTGCACGCGGGACCCCCTCATTCTTGGGATCATGGGAGTTCCAGAGGCTGAACCCCCGGCCATCTATTAATCAACTATCCTGAGGACACGGAACATTGAAATGATAGTAATAGGAGTGGCCAGGGGCGTAGCTAAACACTCATGGACCCCGATGCAAGAGTTCAGCGTGGCCCCCTTCCCTCAGTGCTTTGTGGCCAGATTGAAAAATTGAAATTGCAGCCCCTCCCCCCGCCAAATTACTTTCTATAATACCTGCATCTTTTTATGTGGCACTAGGGTTCTTGAGCTCCCTAAGGCTCCTGGGACCCGTATAGCTATGCCCTTGGGAATGGCTATGACAGAAGAAACCTAAGACCACTTGTGTAAACAAAACCCTTTACATACCCCCTCCACCAAAAAAAACATGGAAATTTTATGTGAATTTTTATTTAAAATACAGGAATAGAGTCAATTTAGTAGGAATCAATTAACCTATCTGTATATTTTTGGAGTGTGGGAGGAAACCGGAGAACCCGGAGGAAACCCACGCAGACACGGGAGAACATACAAACTCCATGCAGACGTAGTCTTTGGTTGGATTGGCACCCAGGGATGAAGCGCTGCAAGGCACCAGTGCTAATCACTGAGCCACCGTGCTGCCCATGATGTTGAGGAGGAGACTCTCCAGAGGACACTTCTTGGTTTTCTCTGTTGGTCAGTGATGGTCAGTAGAATCCAGCAGAGGATGAATGTGAAGCATCCAAGGTGGAACTCTTCAGAGGTCATCCGTCATCTGGGTGATCTTTGGGTATATTGGTGCAGATTTTTGGCGTCCATGATGAAGGAGAAGTAGAAGACTGGATGGTACTAGAGACAAAGCAAAACATAATCAGACCTCACTGTATCCTCACTTACATTACTATATGGAGTCTGGGTGACACTGGACTTACCTGTGTCTTCTGCACCACCTACATCCTCCTTCATCCATTTCTTTAAAAGCAGCGGACGCGGCACAGGGGGCAGTGTGGATTTGCCCGAATCCAGCGTGCGATGCAAGGCAGGTGGAATACGTGGGAACATGGCAGAACGGTGACTTGCTCTCCAATCTCGTAGTCCTCCATGCAGATGGTGCAGGACTGGAGGTCTTCATTATCAGTGAAGTTTCTAGATGGGAGTCTCTGAATCTGCCTGGCCCTCCTGCCTCGCAGACGCCTTCCTCGCACAGGCCTGTTGTTTGTAGCCTGTGCAGTTGGCTGTATGTTGGGAACCAGTTGGCTGGTGCTTGGTGCTGGTTCCTCTAGCCTCTCAGATGTTCGCTGAGGAGATCTGCTTCGGTCTCTGGATGTTTGCAGGCTATTTAGCGGCTCTCTGGTGCTGGGACCTGGTGTTGGCTCTTCCAGGGTAGATGGATCAGTCCTGGGTTGGGATTCTTCAGCAGTTCTCAGCTCAGTCCCATCATTTATACGAACGCCACTTGTTTCTGGCTGTTCGGCTGGTCGTATTGGGGACCGGCTTCTATCCGCATCTGGCCTGGGGCGTGGTGGAACTCGACCACGTCTTCGTCCTCTGTCTGGGACATTCTCGTGGTCATCATCAGTTTCCACTGGTTGACGCCGTCTAATCCTTTGAGACCTCAGTCTTCCATCAGCAATGCCTAGGAATGACACAAGGATACAATGATGTTAGAGAGGGAAGAGAGACAGTGGAGGAGGAGAGAGAGAAAGGGAGAGAGACTGAAGGAGAGAGAGAGGCACAGGGAATGTGTCGTGTGTGTGTGTGGGGGAGGTAAATTATACATAAGATATTCCACCCAAGGTAACTGTCCCTAAAATTCCCCTTACCTTCATCTCCTGATTGGCTCATCCATGAGCTCTGGTCAATGGCCAGCTGCAGGAGTTCCCGGTAGCTCATCGCTCCGGCTTGTAGGCAGTTATATAGAAGATTGTAGAGTCCACAAATCGGATGGACTCTACTATTCAGAAGATGCACTTGGTGTTTACGTGCAGTAGCTTTGGCAGTAGCCTTCGCTAAGGAAATGGCCCTGTGGACCAATAGGTTATGAAGTTGCCTCCGCTTAGAGAAGTTTCGGCAGAGCTTCCGCTTAGGTAATGTCCCTGTGGACCAATAGGTTATGAAGTTGCCTCCGCTTAGAGAAGTTTCGGCAGAGCTTCCGCTTAGGTAATGGTCCTGGGAACCGACTGAGTTTTTGGAAGTAGTCTCCGCTTAGAGAAGTTTTGGCTGTAGCTTCCACCAGAAAATGGCGCTGGACTGACCGTGGTTGGGGACTTTCCGGAGTCATGTCTTTGTGATGTCATAATTAGTGATACCTCAGCCAAAGCGGCTGTGATTGGTCCTTCTAGAATGATGATGTCATAATGGGCGCTGCACCTGACATTCTACCTACAGCTCTACTATCCAGACATGGTATAATAATGTACAGTATATATATACACACACATACATATAGCGGTAGTAAGCAGATAAGAGGACCTGCTAGGTAACATGAATTCAGAATTTAAAACCACTTGACATCGGCCCCTATTACTACCTGCTCCTACAGTATGTGCTGTCCCCATACAGTACTGCTCTTCTACCAGTATGGTGACCCCTGTCTGCACAGTAGAATGGTATGTTCCATGGATCAGTGTATCCATGGCCAAGACATGGGGTCATTCATGTGACTCACGCACATATATTTGTGGCCCCTGGCATTGCATGATACATGTCTTGTCACTAAAAGTTTTCTAACATTTTTACACTGATGACCTTTGACCTATCCTCATATAAAAACCGGACAACCCCCAAATATATAAACCGGAGAACTTCTATGATACAGAATCTATACAGTAGATACTGCTGACATTGTCGGCCTTATTCATACAAATCATCTCATAAAAGATCAGGCCTTGTCGCCCATAGCAACCAATCACAGAGCTGCTTTCATTTTTCCAGTGCAGTTTAGAAAATGAAAGCTGGTATCTCATTGGTTGCTATTGGCAACAAGGCCAGATTTATAAATGGGGCCCTAATAATTACATAGTTTATATATTATTAGTACTTGGTGGCCATTGTAGACTCAAGCCTCCCCAAAACAGCGGACTTGGCCAACAACATGCCAACTGTCCCAAATTTAGCGGGACAGTCTATGATTTTCATAGACAGTCCCGGAAAATTTGCTATGTCTCGGGCCGACAAAGGGTGGGACTATTGTATGTTGGTGTTCCCAGGCGGGATCGGGGCAATCCCAGGGGCAGGGCTTATATGCCCCGATTTTACCCTCTGAAGCGTTGTTAAGTATGGAACACGCTAATGTGTATGGGGGTCTCTCGACTGTTCCCTGACAGATGATGTCGGGGGAGAGAAATATTGGGTGAAATTAATATTTTCTCCTCTCTCATCCTTATGGAGATGCTAGGGGTCGGGGGAGACGATATTGAATGTGTATGTTCAGCTATAGACCGAGCTGTCATCCCCCCCCCCCAACACCCTGCCGACCGCACTCCGCTCCTGGCACTGGCACATAGGCCTGAAAGCCGTCACCCAGCAGGTAATCACATCAGAAGCTCGGGCTGCTAAGTTTCCCACTTTTACCTGAAATCACAGCAAAAACCGTAACAAAACTGCAATGTGAACAGATCCCGAGACATGGCAGGCGTTTTACCCCTTCTACCATTGGCCTTCCTTCCCAGGCCTATTTTTGCAAATCTGACCTGTGTCACTTTATGTGGTAATAAATTTGGAATGCTTTTACTTATCTTACCGATTCTGAGATTGTTTTCTCGTGACACATTGTACTTTATGTAAGTGATAAATTTAAGTCAATATTTTTTTCCTTTCTGAAAATTCAGAAAATTCACTTTGAAATTTTCTACATTTAAGACAGATAGTAATACCTAATACAATAGTTATCAATCATCATTCCGCATATGTCTACTTTATGTTGGCATCATTTTTTAAATGTCATTTTATTTTTTTAGGATGTCAGATGGCTTTGAAATTTAGATGCAAATTTTAGATTTTCCAGAAATTTTCCAAAACCAATTTTTTTAAAGAACCAATTCAGATATTAAGCCACTTTTAGGGGTTTACATAATATAAATTGACAATGAATTAACCCATTTTAGAAACTACACTACTCGAGTTAGTCAACACTTTTTTTTAATCAAACTTTGTTAACCCTTTGGGTGTTTCACAAGAATGAAATGAAAAGGAGATGAAATACCCAAATTTTGCTTTTTTAGGCAGATTTTCCATTTTCATATATATTTTCCTGTAACACAACAAGAGGTGACAGCCAAACAAAAGTCATTATCTATTACCCTGATTTTGCAGTTTATAGAAACACCTCATTTGTGGCCGTGAACTGCTGTATGGGCACACAGCAGGGTACAAGGAACAACATATGGATTTTGGAGCGAAGATTTCACTGGAATAATTTTTCAGCTGTATGTCACTATTGAAGACACCCTGATGCTCCCCTACAGTAAAAAATCTTAATAGGTGACCAAATTCTGGAAACGACACCCCTCAAGGAATCTTTCAAGGCATGTAGTGAACACATAGACCCCAAACGTATTTCATAGAATTAGGAAACACTTGACTGTGAAAATGAAAAATTATATTTTTTTCTAGCAAAAGTGATTTTAGGCCCAAATCTTTCACTTTCACAAGGGAGAACTGGAGAAAATGCACCCCCTAATTTGTTGCCCATTTTTTCCTGATTATGGCAATAATGTGCTTGTATACTGCTATATGGGCAAATCACAGGAGTGAGAAGGAAAGGAGCACCAAAAGGTTTCTGGAAGGAAGATTTCTCCTGAATAATCGACAGGCACATATCGTAATTGACCACACCCTGATGTACCACTAGAGTGGAAACCGCCAAAAAGTGACCCTATTCTGGAAAATACACCCCTCAAGGAATCTTTCAAGATGTGTGGTGAGAACTTTGTCCTCGAAGGTGATTCATGGAATTGGCTGTGAATTTTTTTTCCAGAAAAAAGGACTTTAGGCCCACATTTTTCACTTTCACAAGGGGTAACTGGAGAAAATGCACCCCATAATTTATTGCCCATTTTGTCCTGATTACAGCAATACCCCATATGTGCTTGTATACTGCTATATGGGCATACCACAGGGGTCAGAAGGAAAGGAGCACCAAATGGCTTCTGGAAGGCAGATTTCACTGGAATGATTGACAGGCGCCATCTTGCAATTGAACACACCCTGATGTACCCCTAGAGTGGAAACCCTCAAAAAGTGACCCCATTCTGGAAACTACACTCCTCAACGAATATTTCAAGATGTGCCGTGAGCACTTTGACCCATCAGACGTTTCCCACAATTAGGAAACACTTGAAAATGAAAAATTAAACTTTTTTCCAGAAAAAGTTGCTTTACACCCACATTTTTCACTTTGACAAGGGGTAACAGGACAAAATGCACCCCACTTTTTGTAACCGATTTTCCCCTGAATATGGCAACACCCCACATGTGCTCAAAAAGGAATGCATGAGCGCATGGCGGGATTCAAAAGGGAAGGAGCGCCATAGGGCATTTGGAGGACAGACTTTGCAGGATTGGCTTTTGGGAGCTACAATCGGGTCCATAAATATTGGGACACCACCACAATTCTAACATTTTTGGCTCTATACACCACCACAATAGATTTGAAATGAAACAAACAAGATGTGCTTTAACTGCAGACTGTCAGCTTTAATTTGAGGGCATTTACATCCAAATCAGGTGAACGGTGTAGGAATTACAACAGTTTGCATATGTGCCTCCCACTTGTTAAGGGACCAAAAGTAATGGGGCAGAATAATAATCATAAATCAAACTTTCACTTTTTAATACTTGGTTGCAAATCCTTTGCAGTCAATTACAGCCTAAAGTCTAGAACGCATAGACATCACAGACGCTGGGTTTCATCCCTGGTGATGCTCTGCCAGGCCTCTACTGCAACTGTCTTTAGTTGCTGCTTGTTCTTGGGGCATTTTCCCTTCAGTTTTGAAATGCATGCTCAATCGGATTCAGGTCAGGCGATTGACTTGGCCATTGCATAACATTCCACTTCTTTACCTTAAAAAAACTCTTTGGTTGCTTTTGCAGTATGCTTTGGGTCATTGTCCATCTGCACTGTGAGGCGCCGTCCAATGAGTTCTGAAGGATTTGACTGAATATGAGCAGATAATATTGGCCGAAACACTTCAGAATTCATCCTGCTGCTTCTGTCAGCAGTCACATCATCAATAAATAGAAGAGAAGCAGTTCCATTGGCCGCCATACATGCCCACGCCATGACACTACCACCACCATGCTTCACTGATGAGGGGGTATGCTTAGGATCAGGAGCAGTTCCTTTCCTTCTCCATACTCTTCTCTTCCCATCACTCTGGTACAAGTTGATCTTGGTCTCATCTGTCCATAGGATGTTCTTCCAGATCTGTGAAGGCTTTTTTAGATGTTGTTTGGCAAACTCCAATCTGGCCTTCCGGTTTTTAAGGATCACCAATGGTTTACATCTTGTGGTGAACCCTCTGTATTCTCTCTGGTAAAGTCTTTTCCTGATTGTTGACTCTCACACACATACACCTACCTCCTGGAGAGTGTTCTTCATCCGGCCAACTGTTGTGAAAGGTGTTTTCTTCACCAGGGAAAGAATTCTTCGGTCATCCACCACAGTTGTTTTCCGTGGTCTTCTGGGTCTTTTGGTGTTGCTGAGCTCACCATTGCGTTCCTTATTTTAAAGAATGTTCCAAACAGTTGTTTTGGCCGCGCCTAATGCTTTTGCTATCTCTCTGATGGGTTTGTTTTGTTTTTTCAGCCTAATGATGGCTTGCTTCACTTTGGATCTCATCTTGGGAGTTGATAGCAACAGATTCCAAATGCAAATATCACACTTGAAATGAACTCTGGGTCTTTTATCTGCTCATTGTAATTGGGAAAATGAGGGAATAACACACACATGGCCATGGGACAGCTGAGAAGCCAATTGTCCCATTACTTTGGGTCCCTTAACCTCTTTAGGACACAGGGTGTACAGGTACGCCCTAATGTCCTGGTACTTAAGGACACAGGGCGTACCTGTACGCTCTGTGTATTTCCGATCACTGCCGCATGGCCAGCAGTGATCGGAACGGGTTGCCTGCTTAAATCATTTAGCAGGCACCCTGTGACAATGCCTAGGGGGTCCTGTGACCCCCCGCATTGTCGATCGCTATAAATCGCAGGTCAATTCAGACCTGCGGTTTGTGGCACTTATGCATGTTTCTGATCCCTGCGGTCCATGACTGCGGATCATGTATTTCAACGTTAATTAGGGAGGATTGTGGGCAATGCGGGAGGGAGGCGTGCGGCAGTGTGGAGGGGCGGGCGCGCGTTCTTCCGCCCGACCCCCCATTTATCCAGGATGACTGAGCGGTTAGATCAGTGTCAGCTCATTGCTGACACTCTGATTCAAACGGCTGACATCTATGCAGATGCCAGCCGTTGTAACCCCTTCCATACCGTGTTCCGTAGGGACCGCTGTATGGTAGGCGTTTACAGGGAGGAGCTCCCTCCCTCTCCCATCGGGTGGCTGCTGTGCTTTTTCAGCTCCCAGACAGGATGCTATCACAGAGGGAGGGAGCCCCCTCCTTCCCCGTCTGCTCAGTTGTGGCAGACGGGGAAGGTTCCCATGGCAACATGACACCTTCTCAGGCGTAACTGCTGTCTATGGTGCTAAAAAGATCTGTGCTAAAGGCAGATATCTGTTCAGACAAAAATGTAAGTGAAATACAGTACAGTACACTATATAGTGTACTGTACTGTATTATACAGACATCTGACCCACTGGATCTTCAAGAACCAAGTGGGTTTGGGTAAAAAGAAAATGTAAAAAAGTGAAAAAAAGTAAAAATAAAAAAAAATACATTTATCAAAAAAATTAAATTCCCTACATACCGTATTTTTCGCCATATAAGACGCACCGGCTGATAAGACGCACCTAGGTTTTTGGGGAGGAAAATAAGAAAAAAAATATTTTTGGTGGGCCTGGAACTAATGGTGGTTTGTGGATGGCACTGTTAATGGGGGGATCTGTGGATGTCACTGTTAATGGGGTGATCTGTGGATGGCACTGTTAATGGAGGGATCTGTGGATGGCATTGTTAATGGGGGGATCTTTAGATGGCACTGTTAATGGGGGCCCATCTGTGGATGGCACTGTTAATGGGGGCCCATCTGTGGATGGCACTGTTAATGGGGGCCCATCTGTGGATGGCACTGTTAATGGGGCCCCATCTGTGGATGGCACTGTTAATGGGGGCCCATCTGTGGATGGCACTGTTAATGGGGGATCTGTGGATGGCACTGTTACAAATGTGTCATCCACAGACCCCCCATCCCATAACAGTGCCATCCACAGACCCCCCTGCAGCTCCAATGTTGTACTATAAAATCATAAAATATCTCCAAGTACAAATAAATGTATTAAAGATCACCCTTATTAATGTAACACAGACTCCAATACCTCCTTTACAATACGGGCAGGCCGGGCGGGAGGAAGCGTGACTCTCCGATGGCACATGCCTGCGCCTGCTTCATTCATAAAGCAGGCGCAGGCATGTGACGTCAGAGAGTCACGCTTCCGCCCGGCCGGCCGGCCTGCCCGTATTGTAAAGGAGGTATTGGGGTCTGTGTTACATTAATAAGGGTGATCTTTAATACATTTATTTGTACTTGGAGATATTTTATGATTTTATAGTACAACACTGTGAGCGGCGGGGCCGGACCGTCCCCGCTGCAATTGCCGGCCCCCAGCTCCTCCTCCCTGTCACTCCCCGCTCATACATCGCAGCCTGCGATGCTGAAGCATCGCAGCCTGCGATGTAAAAAAAAGTCAGCATTCGCCGCATAAGACGCAGGGACATTTTCCCCCCATTTTGGGGGGAAAAAAAGTGCGTCTTATACGACGAAACATACGGTATGTTATATATCACCGCGTCCGCAACGACCTGATCTATAAAACTTTCATGTTACATTCCCCGCACGGTAAACGCCATAAAAAAAATAAAATAAAAACTATGATGAAATTGAAATTTTGCCCACCTTACTTCACAAAAAAGGTAATAAAAGTGATCAAAAAAGTCGTATGTATGCCAAAATGGAACCATTTAAATCGGTGCCTCATCCCGAAAAAAATGAGACCCTACATGAGACAATGGCCTAAAAAATAAAAAAAACATGGCTCTCAGACTAAAACATGATCGTAAAAAAAAAGAAAGTAGACATATTAGCTATCGTCGCGTCCAGAAGACCCTGCTTTATAAAAAATACCACAAAGCTATTTTTTGTCACCTTACATCACAGAAAGTTTGATAGCAAGTGATCAAAAAGTCGTATGCCCCCCAAAATAGTGCCAGTCTAACCGTCATCTCATCCTGCAAAGATAATACCGAACCTGAGACAATTGCCTAAAAACTGAAAAAACTATGGCTCTCAGACTATGGAGACACTAAAACATGTTTTTTTTTTGTTTCAAAAATAATATTATTGTGTAAAACTAAAAAAAACAATAAAAGAAAGTACCCATATTTGTATCGCCACGTCCATAAGAACCTGCTCTATAAAAATATCATATGACCTAAACCCTCAGGTGAACACTGTCAAAAAAATTAAATAAAACGGTTTAAAAATTTTTTTGTCACCTTACATCACAAAAAGTGTAATAGCAAGCAATCAAAAAGGCGTATGCCCTCCAAAATAGTGCCAATCTAACCGTCATCTCATCCTGCAAAAATGATACCGAACCTGAGACAATTGCCCAAAAACTGAAAAAACTGTGGCTCTCAGACAATAGAGACACTAAAACATGATTTTTTTTTGATTAAAAAAATGATATTATTGTGTAAAACCTAAATAAATGAAAAAAGGTATACATATTATGTATCACTGCGTCCGTAAGAACCTGCTCTATAACAATATCACATAATATAATCCCTCAGGTGAATAACTTAAAAATTAAAAATTAAAATGGTGTAAAAAAAGCACAAATTTTGTCGCCTTACATCACAAAAAGTGTAATAGCAAGCGATCAAAAAGGTATGCACACCCAAAAATCATACTATTAAAACAGTCATCTCATCCTGCAAAAAATGAGACCCTAACTAAGACAATCACAGAAAAAATTAAAAAACTATGGCTCTCAGACTATGGAGAGACTAAAATGATTTTTTTTTGTTTCAAAAATTATATTATTGCGTAAAACTTAAATAAATTTAAAAAGTACACATATTAGGTATCCCTGCGTCCGTAACAACCTGCTCTATATAAAATACTACATGATCTAATCTGTCAGATGAACGTTGTAAATAATAAAAAATAAAAACGGTGCCAAAACAGGTATTTTTGGGCAAATTTTCCATTTTATTCCATTTTTTCCCGTAACAAAGCAAGGGTAAACAGCCAAACAAAACTCAATATTTATTTCCCTGATTCTTTAGTTTACAGAAACACCCCATATGTTGTCGTAAACTACTGTATGGTCACACGGCAGGGCATAGAACATAGGGAACGCCATATGGTTTTTGGAAGGGGGTTTTTGCTGGATTGTTTTTTTGACACCATGTTCGATTTTAAGAAACTACACCCCTCAAGGTACTGTATTAAAAACTGATTTTACAAACTTTGTTAACCCTTTAAGTTTTCCACAAGAGTTAATGGCAAATGGAGATGAAGTTTCAGAATTTCTATTTTTTGTTAATTTGCTTCACAAAAAGTGTAATATAGAGCAACCAAAAATCAAATGTACCCTAAAATAGTACAAAAAAAACTGCCACCTTTCCAAAATGGGGTCACTTTTTGGAGTTTCTACTCTAGGGGTGCATCAGGGGGGCTTTAAAAAAACAGTCCAGCAAAAACCGCCTTCTAAAAACCATATGGCGTTCACTTCCTTCTGCGTCCTGCCGTTTGGCCATACAGTAGTTTACTACCACATATGGGGCGTTTATGCAAACTACAGATTCAGGGCAATAAAGATATTGAGTTTTGTTTGGCTGTTAACCCTTCATGTGTTACTGAAAAAAAATTATTAAAATGGAAAATCTTCCAAAAAAGTGAAATTCGGAAATTTTATCTCCATTTTCCATTAAACCTTATGGAACGCCTAAAGGGTTAATAAAGCTTGTAAAATCAGTTTTACACCCTGATGGGTGTAGTTTTTTAGATGGGGTCACTTTTTGGGAGTTTCTACTGTAGGGGTGCATCAGGGGGGCTTCAAAAGGGACATTGTGTAAGTAAACCAGTCCAGCAAAATCTGCCTTTCAAAAACCACACAACGTTCCTTTCCCTCTATGCCCCGCCGTGTGGCTGTACAGTGGTGTACGACCACATATTCGAGTGTTTCTGTAAACCGCAGAGTCAGGGCAATAAATATAGAGTTTTGTTTGGCTGTTAACCCTTGCTTTGTTAGATTAAAATGGAAAATTTGCCCAAATATCTAAATTCTGAAATTGTATCTCCATTTGCCATTAACTTTTGTGGAACACCTAAAGGGTTAACAATGTTTTTAAAATCAGTTTTAAATAGCTTGAGGGGTGTCATTTCTAGAATGGGGTCATTTTTGGGTGGTTTCTATTACATAAACCTCACAAAGTGACTTCAGACCTGAACTGGTCCCTAAAAATTGGGTTTTTGAAAATTTCTGAAAAATTTCAGGATTTGCTTCTAAACTTCTAAGCCTTGAAACATCCACAAAAAATAAAATCTAATTCCCAAAATGATCCAAACATGAAGTAGACATATGGGGAATGTAAAGTAATAATTATTTTTGTAGGTATTACTATGTATTATAGAAGTAGAGAAATTGAAACTTGGAAATTAGCAATTTTTTACAAATTGTTGGTAAATTTGGTATTTTTTTATAAATAAAAATGATTTTTTTTTACTTCATTTTACCAGTGTCATAAAGTACAATATGTGACGAAAAACACATGGCCTGGATAAGTCAAAGCGTTTTAAAGTTATCACCACTTAAAGTGAAACTGGTCAGATTTGCAAAAAATGGCCTGGTCCTAAGGTGAAATAAGGCTGTGTACTTAAGGGGTTAACAAGTGGAAGGCACATATGCAAACTGTTGTAGTTCCTACACCGTTCACCGGATTTGGATGTAAATACCCTCAAATTAAAGCTGACAGTCTGCATCTTGTTCTTTTCATTTCAAATCCATTGTGGTGGTGTATAGAGCCAAAAATGTTAGAATTGTGTCGATGTCCCAATATTTATGGACCTGGCTGTATGTTGCATATGAAGACACCGTGAGGTGGCCCTAGAGTAATAAACCCCCCAAAAAGTGACCCCATTCTGGAAACTAAACCCCTTATGGAATATTTCAAGGTGTGTAGTGAGCACTTTGACACATCAGGCGTTTCACAGAATTAGGAAACGCTGTGAAAATGAAAAATTGCTAATTTTTCCTGAAAAAGTAGCTTAACACCCACATTTTTCACTTTCACAAGGGGTAACAGGATAAAATGCACCCTACATTTTGTAACCCATTGTTCCCCTGAATACAGCAACACCCCAAATGTGCTTGTAGCCTGCTATAGGGGTGCACAGCAGGGCTCTAGAGGCAAAGTGCAAAATATGGTTTTTGGAGGCTTAAATAAACAGACATGGATTTTATGTTTATATTTCATGCAGGGGCGTAGCGTGGGCGGAGGGGGTGATAACTCCCTGAGTACAGATAATGTAGTAGATGTCACCTGCAGTCCTATGTAACAACTCAGATAACACAGTGATAGCTCCCTGAGTACAGATAATGTAGTTGATGTCACCTGCAGTCCTATGTAACAACACAGATAACACAGTGATAACTCCATGAGTACAGATAATGCAGTAGATGTCACCTGCAGTCCTATGTAACAACTCAGATAACACAGTGATAATTCTCTGAGTACAGATAATGTAGTAGATGTCACCTGCAGTCCTATGTAACACCACAGATAACACAGTGATAATTCTCTGAGTACAGATAATGCAGTAGATGTCACCTGCAGTCCTATTTAACACGACAGATAACACAGCGATAACTCCATGAGTACAGATAATGTAGTAGATGGATGGGAGGCCCCAGAATTTAGAACACGCACAGTGTGACCTGAAGTCTGGGACCAGGGTGCAGCAGAGTGGGCAAAATTCTATATCCCCCCAAACCCTACCGTGAAACAGATATGTGGAAGGACATTACTATATACAGTAGAATACAGCAGCACATACCTCATACATACAGTGACATCTCCTGTGATGTAGACTTTCCTCAGCGTCTTCATCTTCTTTCAGTCACTTTTCGTCTCTGCAGATTTTCATAGAATAAAAAGTAGGTTTCTCACTTTTACTATCGTCGTCCTCTTCCTCCTGGTGCCTCAACACTGTCATCTTGCTGCCCCCCAAAACTGAGCTAGAGCCATGCAGATAGACCTCCCATTCCCCATAATATTATTCCCCCTGTATATTATAATGCCCACCCTCTATTAGTAATATAATGGCCCCCCTCTATTAGTAATAGATATGAATATGAAGTCCAGAATCTCATGTAAGTTGTCCTTGGTTACCCTACACTGTATTTTCTACTATGTGATATCCATAGGAAATAGGTAATTTGCTGATATCCCTTTTCTCATTATGCATTGACAATTCTGTACCACTATATGCATAGTGTACCATATCATTTTACATTAGGTGTTCTGTGTTATTAATTATATGTCTTTATTCTTCCACAGGCCATGTGAATATTCTGTTAGAATACCGATGCCGCAGTATGGTAGTATCCTTTTTTCAGTCCTTTTCTTTTTCCTCTCCTTTACTGTTATTCTCCACTAGGTGTGGAACGCATGAAGTGCGCTTGCATGCGTTCACACGACATCATTTCCGGTTAGTGGAACGCATATGCGTTCCACCCGATTCCTCCGGCGCTCTGACATCATCTCTTAGCGCCTCTACACTTCCTGGCCGGCCAGCACCCGCGATTTGGCGGCATTTCATACACAGCATCGTATATAATGGCCCTATGGACTTTTCCGGTTGAGACACTTTCTCTGTTGGGCGGCTGGCAGGCCCCTTTTTCTCCATCTCTCCCACCTTCAATCCTTCTCCATTGCGGCATAGGTAAGTGATTTGACATTTAGTCCTATAATTAGACTGCTTGCATAACTACTGGCTGCATCTAGATGACCATTCATTTTATAGGGGATGGTTACATCCCATACCTATAGTACTGTTAGACTATTGTATAATTGTTTATCGTTGTTACACCCTTAACCCGATACGATATAGTCCGGCGATTGTTGATTTCGATATAATGACCAAGCATCGAGTCGTCGAAGCTACGGACCTACATGCGGGATATACTATATACTATATATGTATACTATTTGTGTAATTTGGCGGTGTTTCACCACTATGTATCGTTTTCACTTTACTTATAATTTTGTATTATGTTACCTACAGTGCCTGATGAAGGCCGTACTGGCCAAAACGTCACAAGCACTTGTATTGGCCGCACATATACCAATAAAATCAGTTGTGATTTTCAACTACCTTTGGGCTGTGATTTACGTTTTTCCGTCCTCTATTAGTAATATAATGGCCCCCCTCTATTAGTAATATAATGGGCCCCTCTATTAGTAATGTAATGGCCCCCTCTATTAGTAATATAATGGCCCCCTCTGTTAGTAATATAATGGCCCCTCTATTAGTAATATAATGGCCCCCTCTATTAGAAATATAATGGCCCCCTCTGTTAGTAATATAATGGCCCCCTCTGTTAGTAATATAATGGCCCCCTCTGTTAGTAATATAATGGCCCCCTCTGTTAGTAATATATTGGCCCCCTCTGTTAGTAATATAATGGCCCCCTCTGTTAGTAATATAATGGCCCCTCTGTTAGTAATATAATGGCCCCCTCTATTAGTAATATAATGGCCCCCCTCTATTAGTAATATAATGGGCCCCTCTATTAGTAATGTAATGGCCCCCCTCTATTAGTAATATAATGGCCCCTCTATTAGTAATATAATGGCCCCCTCTATTAGTAATGTAATGGGCCCCTCTATTAGTAATATAACGGCCCTCTCTATTAGTAATGTAATGGCACCCCCCTATTAGTAATATAATGTTCCCCTCTATTAGTAATATAATGGCCCCCTCTATTAGTCATATAATGGCCCCCTCTATTAGTAATATAATGGGCCCCTCTATTAGTAATGTAATGGGCCCCTCTATTAGTAATATAATGGCCCCTCTATTAGTAATATAATGGGCCCCCTCTATTAGTAATGTAATGGCCCCCTCTATTAGTCATACAATGGCCCCCCTCTATTAGTAATGTAATGGCCCCCTCTATTAGTAATGTAATGGGCCCCTCTATTAGTAATGTAATGGCCCCCTCTTTATTACTTATGTAATAGCCCCTCTTTGTTATTAATATACGGGCCATTCTTAGTATGATATCCTCAGCTAGGTGGTCCTCCCCTCTGCTGCCCCCCTCCCCCATAGTGCCCCTAGTACCTCTGCAATTATGGTTGTCCCTTCATTATTCATATACTGTGGCGCCTGCCCACCCCACCACACCTCACACTCAGGGCCAGAGAGCCGAGTGACACACACTAACCCTCAGTCACAGCACAGAAGTCGACGGTAGGGCAGCGGCCTTTAGTGTCTGGCTCTGAACATCTGAAGCGGAAGTGCGGCAATGATCTTCTCCTTGCTCCGCACTGTCTTTCCCGCCTGAAAGGTGGGTGGAGTCAGCCTATCACTGAAGTGCGACACTGCCGTGGAAACATATCTTTTGGAATTATGGCCAAAAAGTTCCCCCTTGGTTCCTCAGACCATAACACCTTTTCCCACATGCTTTTGGGAGACTTTAGATGTGTTTTTGCAGTAGCCTGGCTTGGATGTTTTTCTTGGTAAGAAAAGGCTTTCGTCCTGCCCCTCTCGCCCATAGCCCAGACATATGAAGAATACAGGAGATTGTTGTCACATGTACCGCACAGCCAGTACTTGCCAGATATTCCTGCCGCTCCTGTAATGTTGCCTCTTGGTCGCCTCCCAGACCAGTTTTCTTCTCGTCTTTTCATCAGTTTTGGAGGGACGTCCAGTTCTTGGTGATGTCGCTGTTGTGCCATATTTTCTCCACTTGATGATGACGGTCTCCACTGTGTTCCATGGTATATCTAATGCCTTGGAAATACTTTTGTACCCTTCTCCTGACTGATACCTATTAGCAATGAGATCCCTCTGATGCTTTGGAAGCTCTCTGTGGACCATGGCTCTTGCTGTTTGATGCGACTAAGAAAATTTCAGGAAAGACCAACTAGAGCAGCGGAACTTTATTTGAGGTTAATCAGAGGCGCTGTAAATGATGGCCGGTGTATGCTGACTCCTATTTAACAGGATTCTGAATGTGATTGCTTAATTCTGAACACAGCTAAATCCCCAGTTATAAGAGGGTGTGCACACTTATGCAACCACATTATTTTAGTTTTTTTTTTGTTTTCTTCCCTCCACCTAAAATATTTCAGTTTGTTTTTCAATTAAGTGGTAGTTTATAGGTCACATTAAAGGTGGGAAAAATTCTGAAATTATTTATCTTTGTCTCATTTTTTTATAGCACAGCAACCTGACATTTAAACAGGGGTGTGTAGACTTTTTATATCCACTGTACATATATATGTCAATTTTAGTTAGTACTACATTCCTCTTCTCCTTCATGAGACAGTTTTGGAGTTCAGATTTCTTGTACTACACTCCAATTTACAATATGGCCATGTCCCGTACAAGATTTGAATCCATTTTGAAATTCCTATATTATAATGATGACACACACTGCCCCCCCCCCCCAAAAGGACCCACAATTTGACCGTCTATTCAAAATAAGACCCCTCCTGGAGCACCTCAACTCCAAATTTACAAAGGTGTTCACCCCAGAAAAAGAAATTAGCCTAGACGAGTGCCTTGTACATTTTAAAGGAAGGGTTAATTTCCGCCAGTACCTGTCCAGAAAGCGGGCACAGTATGGAATTAAAATGTACAAGTGGTGCGAGAGCAGCCCTCTGGGTACACCTACAGGTTCCGGGTTTATGAAGGCAAAGATTACCGGAGACCTCAGGATTTTTTTAGATATGACATGAAATCAGTGGCGTAGCGTGGGTTGTCAGCACCCGGGGCAAGAGAAAAATTGCGCCCCCACCCTGTGGGCACACCCTTTTTAACAGATAATGTTGTAGATCACTTGCAGTCCTATGTTACACCACAGATAACACAGTTCTAACTCTCTGAGTACAGATAATGTAGTAGATGTCAGTTGCAGTCCTATGTAACACCACAGATTACTCAGAGGGTTCTCCCTGTGTTCAGATAATATAGTAGATGTCACCTGCAGTCCTATGTAACACCACAGATAACACAGGGATAACTCCAAAAAGAATAGCCACTATATTAATAACGAACAGGGGCTATTAAGTAAGTAATAAAGAGGGGGCCATTACATTACTAATAGAGGGGCCCATTACATTACTAATAAAGGGGGCCATTACATTACTAATAGAGGGGGCCATTACATTACTAATAGAGGGGGCCATTACATTACTAATAGAGGGGGCCATTATATTACTAATAGAGGGGCCATTACATTACTAATAGAGGGGGCCATTAAATTACAAATAGAGGGCCCATTACATTACTAATAGAGCGGGGCCATTAAATTACTAATAGAGGGGGCCATTAAATTACTAATAGAGGGGGCCATTATATTACTAATAGAGGGGGACATTATATTACTAATAGAGGGGGCCATTACATTACTAATAGAGGGGGGCATTATATTACTAATAGAGGGGGCCATTACATTACTAATAGAGGGGGCTATTATATTACTAATAGAGGGGGCCATTACATTACTAATAGAGGGGGCCATTATATTACTAATAGAGGGGGCCATTATATGACTAATAGAGGGGCCCATTACATTACTAATAGAGAGGGCCATTATATGACTAATAGAGGGGACCATTATATTACTTATAGAGGGGGCCATTATATTACTAATAGAGGGGGCCATTACATTACTAATAGAGGGGGGCCATTATATTACTAATAGAGGGGGCCATTATATTACTAATAGAGAGGAGACTATTACATTAATAATAAAGAGGGTGGCCATTATAATATACAGGGGGAATAATATTATTATATATTAATTAACAAGATGACAGTGTTGAGGCACCAGGAGGAAGAGGACGACGATAGTAAAAGTGAGAAACCTAAATTTTTTTCTATGAAACTCTGCAGAGACGAAAAGGGACTGAAAGAAGGTGTCATGGCGGTGTTATCTCCCGATGAAGACGCTGAGGAAAGTGTACATCACAGGAGATGTCACTGGATGTATGAGGTATGTGCTGCTGTATTCTACTGTATATAGTAATGTCCATCCACATATCTGTTTCACGGTAGGGTTTGGGTGGGATATAGAATTTTGCCCACTCTGCTGCATCCTGGCCCCAGACCAGGTCACACTGTGCGTGTTCTGAATTCTGGGGCCTCCCATCCATCTACTACATTATCTGTATTCAGAGAATTATCACTGTGTTATCTGTGGTGTTACATAGGACTGCAGGAGACATCTACTACATTATCTGTACTCATGGAGTTATCACTGTGTTATCTGTGGTGTTACATAGGACTGCAGGAGACATCTACTACATTATCTGTACTCATGGAGTTATCACTGTGCTATCTGTGGTGTTACATAGGACTGCAGGTGACAACTACTGCATTATCTGTACTCATGGAGTTATCACTGTGTTATCTGAGTGTTACATAGGACTGCAGGTGACATCTACTACATTATCTGTACTCAGGGAGTTATCACTGTGTTATCTGTGGTGTTACATAGGACTGTAGGTGACATCTACTACATTATCTGTACTCAGGGAGTTATCACTGTGTTATCTGTGGTGTTACATAGGACTGCAGGTGACATCTACTACATTATCTGTACTCAGAGAGTTATCACTGTGTTATCTGTGGTGTTACATAGGACTGCAGGTGACATCTACTACATTATCTGTACTCAGAGAGTTATCACTGTGTTATCTGTGGTGTTACATAGGACTGCAGGTGACATCTACTACAATATCTGTACTCATGGAGTTATCACTGTGTTATCTGTGGTGTTACATAGGACTGCAGGTGACATCTACTACATTATCTGTACTCAGGAGAGTTATAACTGTGTTATCTGTTGTGTTACATAGGACTGCAGGTGATCTACTACATTATCTGTACTCATGGAGTTATCACTGCATTTTTTGTAGTGTTACATAGGACTGCAAGTGACATCTACTACATTATCTGTACTCATGGAGTTATCACTGTGTTATCTGTAGTGTTACATAGGACTGCAGGTGACATTTACTACATTATCTGTACTCAGAGAGTTAGAACTGTGTTATCTGTGGTGTAACATAGGACTGCAAGTGATCTACTACATTATCTTTAAAAGGGTGTGCCCACAGGGTGGGGGCGCAATTATTCTCTTGCCCCGGGTGCTGACAACCCACGCTACGCCACTGATTTCATGTCATATCTAAAAAAATCCTGAGGTCTCCGGTAATCTTTGCCTTCATAAACCCGGAACCTGTAGGTGTACCCAGAGGGCTGCTCTCGCACAGCTTGTACATTTTAATTCCATACTGTGCTCGCTTTCTGGGCAGGTACTGGCGGAAATTAACCCTTCCTTTAAAATGTACAATGCACTCGTCTAGGCTAATTTCTTATTCTGGGGTGAACACCTTTGTAAATTTGGAGTTGAGGTGCTCCAGGAGGGGTCTTATTTTGAATAGACGGTCAAATTGTGGGTCATTTTGGGGGGGCAGTGTGTGTCATCATTATAATATAGGAATTTCAAAATGGATTCAAATCTTGTACGGGACATGGCCATATTGTAAATTGGAGTGTAGTACAAGACATCTGAACTCCAAAACTGTCTCATGAAGGAGAGGAGTAGAGGAATGTAGTAGTTAACTAAAATTGACATATATATGTACAGTGGATATAAAAAGTCTACACACCCCTGTTTAAATGTCAGGTTGCTGTGCTATAAAAAAATGAGACAAAGATAAATAATTTCAGAACTTTTTCCACCTTTAATGTGACCCATAAACTACCACTTAATTGAAAAACAAACTGAAATATTTTAGGTGGAGGGAAGAAAACAAAAAAAAACCTAAAATAATGTGGTTGCATAAGTGTGTACACCCTCTTATAACTGGGGATGTAGCTGTGTTCACAATTAAGCAATCACATTCAGAATCCTGGTAAATAGGAGTCAGCATACACCGGCCATCATTTACAGCGCCTCTGATTAACCCCAAATAAAGTTCCGCTGCTCTAGTTGGTCTTTCCTGAAATTTTCTTAGTCGCATCCAACAGCAAGAGCCATGGTCCACGGAGAGCTTCCAAAGCATCAGAGAAATCTCATTGCTAAAAGGTATCAGTCAGGAGAAGGGTACAAAAGTATTTCCAAGGCATTAGATATACCATGGAACACAGTGGAGACCGTCATCATCAAGTGGAGAAAATATGGCACAACAGCGACATCACCAAGAACTGGACGTCCCTCCAAAACTGATGAAAAGACGAGAAGAAAACTGGTCTGGGAGGCGACCAAGAGGCCTACAGCAACATTAAAGGAGCGGCAGGAATATCTGGCAAGTACTGGCTGTGCGGTACGTGTGACAACAATCTACCGTATTCTTCATATGTCTGTGCTATGGGCGAGAGGGGCAGGACGAAAGCCTTTTCTTACCAAGAAAAACATCCAAGCCAGGCTACTGCAAAAACACATCTAAAGTCTCCCAAAAGCATGTGGGAAAAGGTGTTTTGGTCTGAGGAACCAAGGGGGAACTTTTTGGCCATAATTCCAAAAGATATGTTTGGCGCAAAAACAACCCTGCCCATCACCAGAAGAACCCCCTCCCCCCAGTGAAGCATGGTGGGGGCAGCATCAGGCTGCGGGGCTGGTCTTCTTCAGCTGGAACTGGGGCCTTAGTTAAGATAGAGGGAATTATGAACAGTTCAAAATACCATCAATATTGGCCCAAAACCTTCAGGCTTCTTCTAGAAAGCTGAACATGAAGAGGAACTTCATCTTTCAGCATGACAACGACCCAAAGCAGACATCCAAATCAACAAAGGAAAGGCTTCACCATAGTAACATAGTATATAAGACCGAAAAAAGACATTTGTCCATCCAGTTCGGCCTGTTTCCTACAAGTTGATCCAGAGGAAGGCAAAAAACCTGCGAGGCAGAAGCCAATTTTCCCCACTTAAGGGGAAAAAAATTCCTTCCCGACTCCAATCAGGCATCAGAATAACTCCCTGGATCAACGACCCACCAGATCACCAGAAGATGATTAAAGTTTTGGAATGGCCCAGCCAGGGCCCAGACCTGAATCCGATTGAAAATCTGTGGGGTGATCTGAAGAGGGCTGTGCCCAGGAGACGCCCTCACAATCTGACAGATTTGGAGTGTTTTTGCAAAGTAGAATGGGCAAATCTTGGCAAGTCAAAATGTGCCATGCTGATAGACTCATACCCAAAAAGACTGAGTGCTGTAATAAAATCAGAAGGTGCTTCAATAAAGTATTAGTTTAGGGGTGTGCACACTTATGCAACCATATTATTTTATTTTAATAATTTTTTCTTCCCTCTACCTAAAATATTTCAGTTTGTTTTTCAATTGAGTGGTAGTTTATAGGTCACATTAAAGGTGGAAAAAATTCTGAAATGATTTATCTTTGTCTCATTTTTTTTACACCACAGAAACCTGCCTTTTTAACAGGAGAGTGTAGACTTTTTATATCCACTGTATTCGGTGGTTTATAATAAACTCCTATTAGTAATTTATTATTGACTTTGTCTCCATGTATTTCTACTTACAGGGACCCCACATGTTCATGTCCCTCACTTATATCTTCCCAGAGTGTGGGCTATAGACAGGACTTTACATAAAGGCAGACCCCTCCCCCTCTTTGGGTTTGGAGATCCTTTCTAAATAGCCTGTGACCCTGTACGTTAACTACCCAGTCATAGCTATCATCCAGCCATGTCTCAGTTATTCCCACTATCATAGCCATCATCCAGGCATGTCTCATTTATTCCCACTATCATAGCCATCATCCAGCCATGTCTCAGTTATTCCCACTATCATAGCCATCATCCAGGCATGTCTCATTTATTCCCACTGTCATAGCTATCATCCAGCCATGTCTCAGTTATTCCCACTGCCATAGCTATCATCCAGCCATGTCTCATTTATTCCCACTGTCATAGCTATCATCCAGCCATGTCTCATTTATTCCCTCTGTGTCATAGTCCTCCTTTTTGTACAGAGAAGCGCACCAGACTATGCAATGTTACGTCACCAGCCCACTACACGGGGACAACTTTATGTAATGTAGACCCCCTTGTGTTTGTACTGAAACAGATCACTATAGGACCGCAGGGGGTCAGCGTTACATCCATAATGCGCCCACGTTATCAGTGTATTTGTCAAGCATGGATCCACCTGAGTGAGCCCCAACCTACAGAAGACTACACCATACCCACCAATAACACTATAGAGTGAATGAATAATATAACCGTACTATTACTGCACAGACCGCTATACAGTGACCAGTATTACCCCATACAGTGAGCACAGAATTGTAGATACCAGTTCTACATAGGTCTGCAGACTGTAGAAGTGATTACACTGCAGGAAACTCCAATGATTTACAGTTGACGCCTGTGTTTTCTGTTTAGAGTCATTCACTTCTCCCATCTTTTCCCTCGGGCTCGGACCACCATGATGACTTCTTTCACAAGTTGAGCTGCAAAGTTTGTAACAAAGACATCTTTGACTCCTCACTTTTCCAGCATCTGCCCTACCTTTCCCCAACCTACACAAACCCCCTATCCTGCTGATACACCCAGTTCTGTGCCTGCTGCTGCCCCAATTACATTACTGACTGTGCGGCACGATGCCCCCAAATACTGCACCTCATGAATAGCATCACAACTATAATTAACCCGTACACCAGCCACAGACACCTGCAGATGTCAATGTCATCAAGAGCAGTGCTCACCAGGGGATCACTAATCCTCCACTGATGGGCCCCAAAGTGTGAGTGGGCCCCGGGCGATATTCTGTGAACCCCCATTAGCTATACTTATGAGCAGATCTAAGTGACAGAAAAGGGACCTGAGCCCGGCCCCATCTCTGATGGCTCTATGTCCATTTAAAGAGGTGAGATGATCTATAACTAGGGGCCCCCAAGTCCCCTCTTTGAATGTAGCAGCAGTGCACATGTCGGACCACTGCTCCATTCACTTCTGTAGGGCTGACATAGAACTGTGCTGTATCCAGAGGGGACGCAGGACCCCCTCATTCTTGGGATCATGGGAGATCCAGAGGCTGGAACATTGAAATGATAGTAATAGGGGTGGCCAGGGGCGTAGCAAAAGACTCATCTTGGCCTAATCCCTTCTCTCTAGCTTTTATGGTGTTTACTCCACTGCAGTTCATGCTTTGCATGTAGATGCCTGGTCGAGCAGGTTGTGCTAAGGTTCAGAACGTTAATGCCTCGCTTCAGGCTCTGATGGCAGAGCGTGCAAACCACTCGGGTCTTGTCGTCAGTGTTAGGACTATCCTTTCTGATTGAGACCCCTATTAGCAGATTCTGGTGTTCGGCATCATTTTAGATTCTCTGACGTCAGGAGAGAGAGACCCAATCAAGACACGCTTTTTCGTGTTGATTCAAATCCTCTCTAAAATCTTTATTTAAAAGCATGAGGTATATATAGCAGTAATGAATGGCATGATGTTTAAGTTTAACCAATCACAGATCACAGAGTAACATACGCCTTTTCGTGTATTTTCTGTCATCTCATCATATGTCAACAAAATAGTTCGTTCTCACGTAATAGAACCCGCATGTGCCTATATGTCAACAAAATAGTTTGTTTTCACATAATAGAACCCGCATGTGCCTGTACAGCTTATAGATATTGGACTGCAATATAACCAGTTTTACTGCTACATTGCAGTCCAAAGTTCACCATACAACTACAACCTTCTGTCTATATATTGAAACTTAAAGCTTATAAAAAATAGACCCTCCACTGTAATACAGCTGTGATAGACCCTTTCAATCCCCTCTTAAAAAACACCTAATTATAATGTGTTTTTTTTCCTTTATTATTCATTTATGTTGTTCCTTTCTTGTTTCTTTCTTTCAAAATATTTCTGTAAATATTTTTGGTAATCTTCTGGAGACCCAGGGTTTTCTTGAGTTACCTGAATGTATGCAGCTTGTGGTGTATCTGGGACTCGCCTACATCTCATAAATGTATTAACTAATGAGGGTATACATTGGATACAGTAACAACACATGTTTGTATAAGGTCTCGTGGACTCTGTAAATCTGTAAGGCACGATGAGCTAACATTTAGGGCCTTCACTATCCTGATTATACTATTCTGTTCAGAATATAAGGGGCCAGGAACAACTGGATCTTGCTCCTGAGCTCCTTTAGAGACTGTGTGATTATTTGGTGCACCACATAATAAACTCATCTCTTCTGGATGATAAATACAAGTGGTAATAAGTCCGATTGGCAAGAGAACAGAAAGATTAATAATCAGCAGCAGACAAACAAATCTCCCAGAATATTGTGGGGTCTTCATCTTCAGCCTGTGGCAAGGCTTCTTCTGAGCTCCGCTCTTTGTCTTCGTTGGACACTGGAGAAGACGCCTCAGGGATCCTTTTCACTCTGCTAGCATGAATCCAGATCGGAGCCTCCTCTGTGAGAATCGCCGTTCTAGTGACTGCTACCACCGTGGTAGGGGTCCGAATGCCAGCTCCTTGGGATCTTTTCCTTTACGTAGTACCCTGACCACCACCGTGTCTCCAGCTTTGAAGGGGTGCGTTGGTTCCTGTGGAAGAGAGGAGACTTACAAGCAACTTTTTCTTCAGTTTCACTAAGAACTTTAATCAGTTTTGTGACATATTCTTCCCTAATTTGGTCTATGTCGCCTTCCTGTACCACTAGGGGTGGCTTGCCCAAGGAGTTGGAAAGGGCCTACCCATAAGAATTTCAAAGGGTGACAATCCTAACCTCTTATTAGGAGTCATCCTTATTTCTGCCAATATAATAGGTAGGATTTGTTTCCATTTCTCAAAAGTACCTGCTGTGGCTTTCCTGTAGCAATCTGGCTATTTCTCTATTTAACTTGGATGTAAATGCTGGCCCCGATCTGATTCAATGACCAGGGGACATCCCCATCTCGGAATTATCTGCTGAGTGATAATCCTTGCTGTGGTCTTGGCATCTTCTGCCTTTGTAGGGAATACCTCTGGCCATCTGGAAAACATGTCCACTATGACCAGAGCGTATTCTTGCTTACCCTTTGTCTTGGGGATATGTGTGTAGTCAACCTGTAAATGGGTGAATGGAGTTGTGGGATAATCAAGATGTTGGTGTACTATCCTATGTGGATTACCAGGATTAGCTCGAAGGCAGATCAGGCATCTGCCTATGTAGTCTGCAACCAAATGTTGCATGTTTGTTATGTAGAAATTTTGACTCAATAGGGTGCATGTTGTTTTGATGCTGTTGTGTCCTACTCCATGAAAATGTGCTATGAAAAGTGCAGCGCTGTGCTGGGGTATACATGGCTTCCCCTCTTTGCAGATCAATCCAGTTCGTGGATTTTTCTGCAAAACAGGGTAAACCCAGTCTTTTTCTTCTTCCTCTGTGACATATCTCTGGAGTTCTGTCAGCATGTGTGTGGAGCTTAGGGATGGAGGCTGTAGGCAAGCCATTGCCCAAGGGTCTGGATCGTGGATCCGATTGGGATGTTTTTGGGCCGTTTCTTTTGCCACCTTGTCAGCCAGGGCATTGCCCTGGGAAATCCTGTCTTTACCTCGAGTGTGTGCCTTGCAGTGTATAACAGCTATTTGTGAGGGAAGCTGGAGGGCGGCCAACAGATCAACTATAAGCTGGGAATGTGATATTTTCTTACCATCAGCTGTGGTGAAACCCCTGCGTAGCCAGATTACCCCATGGTCCCACACAACCCCGTATGCATATCTGCTGTCTGTGTATATGGTGACAGGTTTGCCTTTGTGTATTTGACATGCCCTTATAAGCGCTATCAATTCTGCAGCTTGGGCTGATTGCACATGAATGGGTCGTGACTCAAGGATAATATCTGGCAGCATCACTACTGCATATGCTGCACAGTAGACGGTGTCCAGTGGACGTGAACATGAACCGTCTACAAACACTTCTGGTGCGTCTGGTATGGGGGTGGCTGACAAGTCTAATCTGGGGAGGTTTCGTATTCTAGGACCTTGAGACAGTCATGTTCGTCTGGCAAGGAGTCTTCTGTCCCTTTCAGTCCTAGTAATGCATTCAGTATCGGTGCTGGTCCTGCCGTATGTGAGGCATATTTAATCTGTAATGATGGATCACTGAGTAAAAGGACTTCATATCCTGACAACCTTTGTGCTGACATGTGCTGCGTATGAATACCTCTGAGTAGTCCCACTACGTCATGTGTGGTATGTAAGACAGTGTGGTGTCCCAGCGTAAAGGGTGTGGCCAATTCCACCATCATCGCACAGGCCGCAAGAGTACGCAGACATGCCGGCATCCCTTGTACAGGGACAGGCATTACCTTTGAGAAAAAGGCACAAGGACGCAACTTACCCCCATGTTCTTGAGTGAGTACCCCGCCATGGTTTTACAGTTTTGTTGTGCAAACATGTGGAATGGTAGGTTATAATCAGGGAGGCCCAATCCTGGGCTACACATCAATGAACATTTCAGAGTGTCGAAAGCATTCAACATTTCTTTTGACCATCTTATTAGCTCTGGGGATTCTTCCAGAGTGGCTTGCCTCAAAATATTGTCATAATAAGAACAGTCGGGGATCCATTGTCTACAGTAGTTTATCATACCAAGAAAGGACAGCATTTCCTTCTTGGTGTGGGGTGACCAGACCCACAATAGACTGGATTCTCCCGGGACTGATTCTTCTTTCCCCCTGTGTGAGGACAAAGCCCAAGTATTCAACCTGCTTTTTGCACCACTGCAGTTTCTTTAACGACACTTTATGACCACATTCTGACAACCATTTCAACAAGGATATACCATCATTTACACTTGCCTCCACTGACATGCTGCACAACAGTAGATCATCAACATATTGTATCAGGATGGAACCTTGGGGGGAGTGCCAGGGTTTCAAAGTGGCTTGGAGGACAATGCTGTATACAACTGGTGAATCAGCATACCCCTGTGGCATTCTACCCCAGGTCAGTTGACGTCCCTCAAAGGAAAAAGCAAAAATAAGTCTTTTTAACTGGGATTGAGAAGAAAGCATTTTTCAAATCAATCACGCTAAAACAGACGGCTTCCGCGGGGATGGAGGAAAGGAGAGTTGTGACATCAGGAACCACCGGGGCTATGGGTACAATGAGATTGTTGATTGCCCTCAAATCCTGGACAAAGCGGGTAGTACCATCTGCCTTTGTCACAGGATTGATAGGGGTGGAGTAAGGTGAAATCACCTCCTCGAGAATTCCTTTTTTCAGAAATTCTTCTATCATTGGCCGTAGCCCCTCAATCTTTTCCTTGGACAGTGGGTATTGCTTTTGATACACCGGTGTAGCACCTGGTTTAAGATGTGCTTGATAAGGTGTGCAATCAATCAGGCCCGTGTCATAGTCGCCCTGTGACCATAGTGAAGGGTTTATGTCCCCTAACTCAGGGTGGTCCTATAAACTAACAAAAGTACATGTAGCTGGGGTCACTATGGGCATGGTGGCTGAGTGAATACTTAATCCGTCATTTTTACTGTCACCCCCAAATCCAATTTCACAAACAGGTCCCTTCCCAATAGACTTACAGGGCAATCTGGTATGATGCTGAAGATATGGTCCGTGATGTATTCACCGTCCACTGTCTCTATTGGGAGGGCATGTGTTTTATATGTTTTAGTTAATACCCCATTAATTCCCATAGAGGGGTCAGACTTTCTTAAAGGTCCCTTGTACATGTCTTTGTTTAACACACTGGAGGTGGCGCCGCTGTCTACCATGAATCCTACCTTCCTTCCCGCATCTTTAAGCAAAATAATCGGTGTATCTTTCCAGTGGGTGGTGACCTGTGTGAAAGCTGGGGTGACTCCCTCCGGGCCCCGTCAGTAGGGTTGTTGCTGATTCCAATCAATGGGGAACCTGGGCTGAGTCTGTGTACCCTGTCTATCTGTATTCTGTCCCCTTTGTGTCATGGGCTGTTGTTGGCTGTGTGCTCCCTGATTCTGCGTGTCTCTCCTGGGTGTTGTGCACTGTCTAGCTCAAAGTCCCTGCTGTCCACAGTTATAACAGCGGTTATTCATGATTTGGAAGTCTTGGCTTCTATCATTTGATCTATGAAAGTTTCCTGCTGTCTGTCGCATATTTCTCCCTTTACAGGCTTTCTTTAAATAAGCCACTGTGCCAGACGGAGCCACAGTAGGCTTGGGGCAGTGTTTAATAATTTTATTAAGGTCATCTATGTCCAAAGCCTTTTTCATCAGTTGATTACCAACTGTCAAAAAGGCATGGATGTCTCAGGTCCCCTTATCTCACTATCCTTTTCCACTTAACCCTTGTTCCTTAAATTATATCTCGATACAATTGGGGGTGGGGGTTGTTTACTAACTGCATGTCCTGCTATTATGTGACTGGCTGCAATTAAATCCTGAGCGCTAAACAGTTAATTTTATGTACATATGAAGGTGGGGGATACATCTGTTGTTTTGTATCATTTTCCTTCTTAGTCTGTATCTCATGTAGTTTTCTATCGTCTTTTGATCTTTTTAAACCTTTTGTCTTGCACATGCTAGGATCATACCAGTGAGGAGCTATCTCTAGCCATTGTTCTCCTCCTTTCTGCATATAATCCATATCCCATGAAGGGTCAGGTTCAAAATATGGCCAGGCGGCAGTGTCGCCTAAGCATAGACCCTTGACCATGTCCATGTGATATATGCTATTGTCTCCTTCCCTGGGAAAGGGGTCTACCGCTTCCATTGCCTCTGTCCATCCTGCCAAATTATCCACCCATGGGTTAACAAGATAATAATTTGTAGGACTGACTCGGGCAACATATTGTTTACATGTTTCTCCTGGTTCTGGTCTAGGGTATTCTGTCTTTGATTTTTGACTACCCATAATCAAAACTTATTTTCTTTACAAAAAGAAATTCAAAACAGTAATAGCAAAAAACAAAACAAAAACAAAACAAAACAGACAGTTTGTAGGATGACAGCTGTACACTTACCACCCAGCTTGTCACTTCCTCCTATATAACTACGGTA
Organism: Bufotes viridis; assembly: GCA_033119425.1. Taxonomy (NCBI): domain Eukaryota; kingdom Metazoa; phylum Chordata; class Amphibia; order Anura; family Bufonidae; genus Bufotes; species Bufotes viridis. Next base: position 58,290,432 of record CM065589.1, on the reverse strand, counting down.
GACAAAACAACTTATCATGCAAAACTTCTACAATTATCAAACAATTTAGCATGCAGAAATTTATAATTATCAAACAACTTATCATGCAAACTTCTAAAACTATCCTATTAAGAATCAAAAATGAAGCCGAAACCCCTCTGCTCCCTAAACAGATTTTATTTTTTTTTATAGGGGATTGCCTGGGCCCTTCTGAAGTACAGTTTTACGGGGTACTTCCCAGAGTACCTCACTTACTGTGTACAACTCCCAGAGTTGTAACAAACGTGTCCCTGACACGTAGTGCACTTATCAGACTCCCTGAGTCTATGTAACTGTGTACAACTCCCAGAGTTGTAACAAACGTGTCCCTGACACGTAGTGCACTTATCAGACTCCCTGAGTCTATGTATCCCAGATACAAAATTCTGTACTTACGTATATTGCGAGTGTAGCCAGTGCCTCGGACCCGGCAAGGAAGGGGACAAAATTAATGTCACCTCTTACCAGAGCGTCAAGGATGGCTTCTCGATCCCGGATTACGAGCCCCCAAATTGTTAGGACTATCCTTTCTGATTGAGACCCCTATTAGCAGATTCTGGTGTTCGGCATCATTTTAGATTCTCTGACGTCAGGAGAGAGACCCAATCAAGACACGCTTTTCGTGTTGATTCAAATCCTCTCTAAAATCTTTATTTAACAGCATGAGGTATATATAGCAGTAATGAATGGCATGATGTTTAAGTTTAACCAATCACAGATCACAGAGTAACATACGCCTTTTCGTGTATTTTCTGTCATCTCATCATATGTCAACAAAATAGTTCGTTCTCACGTAATAGAACCCGCATGTGCCTATATGTCAACAAAATAGTTTGTTTTCACATAATAGAACCCGCATGTGCCTGTACAGCTTATAGATATTGGACTGCAATATAACCAGTTTTACTGCTACATTGCAGTCCAAAGTTCACTACAACCTTCTGTCTATATATTGAAACTAAAGCTTATAAAAAATAGACCCTCCACTGTAATACAGCTGTGATAGACCCTTTCAGTCAGCACATTGTTTAAAGAAGTGCCATGCCAGGGAACTCCTTGAAGCTGCCTTTGGGGTGCTCGGTCCCTGGTGGCGGTGGCCAGTAGCAGGCGAACTCTCTTGGATGCGGCTGTTCTGCTTTTGCCCCCTGCTCTCTCTTTTGCTATGCTGTTGGCTTGGTCTCACCACTGCCTCTTCCTCTGAACTATGAAAGTCAGTGGCACGACCTTCATTCCATGTGGGGTCTAGGACCTCATCGTCCCCTGCATCGTCTTCCACACAGTCTTCCTCCTGACCTCCTGTTCGGTCTGCACACTGCAGAAAAGACGCAGCAGTTGGCACCTGTGTTTCGTCATCATCAGAGGCGTGCGGACTCCGATGAGGTGGTATTCCCATGTCCTCATCATCAGGAAACATCAGTGGTTGTGCATCCAGTGCATTCTATGTCTTCCACCACTGGGGAAGGGCTAGGTGGATTCCCTTGGGAAACCCTGCCAGCAGAGTCTTCAAACAGCATAAGAGACTGCTGCATAACTTGAGGCTCAGACAGTTTCCCTGATATGCATGGGGGTGATGTGACAGACTGATGGGCTTGGTTTTCAGGTGCCACCTGTGCGCTTTCTGCAGAAGACTGGGTGGGGAGATAATGTTGTGAACATGCTGGATCCACTGTCGGCCACCCAATTGACTAGCGCCTGTACCTGCTCAGGCCTTACCATCCTTAGAACGGCATTGGGCCCCACCAAATATCGCTGTAAATTCTGGCGGGTACTGGAACCTGAGGTAGTTGGTTCACTAGGACGTGTGGCTGTGGCAGAATGGCCACGTCCTCTCCCAGCACCAGAGGGTACACTAACACCACCACGGCAGTCCGCGTCCCTTACTAGATATTTTCCTCAGTGTTACCGTTCACCAAGCACCACAATAAGGAAAAA
>CM065589.1:58266345-58287982 GCA_033119425.1 Bufotes viridis | reverse complement strand
TGTTACCTAGCAGGTCCTCTTACCTGCTTACTACCGCTATATGTATGTGTGTGTATATATACTGTACATTATTATACCATGTCTGGATAATAGAGCTGTAGGTAGAATGTCAGGTGCTGCGCCCATTATGACATCATCATTCCAGAAGGACCAATCAGACCAATCACAGCCACTTTGGCTGAGGTATCACTAATTATGACATCACAAAGACATGACTCTGGAAAGTCCTCAACCACGGTCAGTCCAGCGCCATTTTCTGGTGGAAGCTACAGCCAAAACTTCTCTAAGCGGAGGCTACTTCCAAAAACTCATTCGGTTCCCAGGACCATTACCTAAGCGGAAGCTCTGCCGAAACTTCTCTAAGCGGAGGCAACTTCATAACCTATTGGTCCACAGGACTATTACCTAAGCGGAAGCTCTGCCGAAACTTCTCTAAGCGGAGGCAACTTCATAATCTATTGGTCCACAGGGCCATTTCCTAAGCGGAGGCTACTGCCAAAGCTACTGCACGTAAACACCAAGTGCAACTTCTGAATAGTAGAGTCCATCCGATTTGTGGACTCTTCAATCTTCTACATTACTGCCTACAAGCCGGAGCGATGAGCTACCGGGAACTCCTGCAGCTGGCCATTGACCAGAGCTCATGGATGAGCCAATCAGGAGATGAAGGTAAGAGGAATTTTAGGGACAGTTACCTTGTGTGGAATATCTTATGTACATTCCCCCTCCCCCTCACACACACATTCCCTGTGCCTCTCTCCCTCCTTTAGTCTCTCCCTTTCTCTCTCTCCTCCTCCACTATCTCTCTTCCCTCTCTAACATCATTGTATCCTTGTGTCATTCCTAGGCATTGCTGATGGAAGACTGAGGTCTCAAAGGATTAGACGGCGTCAACCAGTTGAGACTGATGATGACCACGAGAATGTCCCAGACAGAGGACGAAGACGTGGTCGAGTTCCACCACGCCCCAGGCAGGATGCGGATAGAAGCCGGTCCCCAATACGACCAGCCGAACAGCCTGAAACAAGTGGCGTTCGTATAAATGATGGGACTGAGCTGAGAAGTGCTGGAGAATCCCAACCCAGGACTGATCCATCTACCCTGGAAGAGCCAACACCAGGTCCCAGGAGAGCCGCTAAATAGCCTGCAAGCATCCAGAGACCGAAGCAGATCTCCTCAGCTAACATCTGAGAGGCTAGAGGAACCAGCACCAAGCACCAGCGAACTGGTTCCCAACACACAGCCAACTGCACAGGCTACAAACAACAGGCCTGTGCGAGGAAGACGTCTGCGAGGCAGGAGGGCCAGGCAGATTCAGAGACTCCCATCTAGAAACTTCACTGATAATGAAGACCTCCAGTCCTGCACCATCTGCATGGAGGACTACGAGATTGGAGAGCAAGTCACCGTTCTGCCATGTTCCCATGTATTCCACCTGCCTTGCATCGCACGCTGGATTCGGGCAAATCCACACTGCCCCCTGTGCCGCGTCCGCTGCTTTTAATGAAATGGATGAAGGAGGATGTAGGTGGTGCAGAAGACACAGGTAAGTCCAGTGTCACCCAGACTCCATATAGTAATGTAAGTGAGGATACAGTGAGGTCTGATTATGTTTTGCTTTGTCTCTAGTACCATCCAGTCTTCTACTTCTCCTTCATCATGGACGCCAAAAAATATGCACCAATATACCCAAAGATCACCCAGATGACAGATGACCTCTGAAGAGTTCCACCTTGGATGCTTCACATTCATCCTCTGTTGGATTCTACTGACCATCACTGACCAACAGAGAAAACCAAGAAGTGTCCTCTGGAGAGTCTCCTCCTCAACATCATGGGCAGCACGGTGGCTCAGTGATTAGCACTGGTGCCTTGCAGCGCTTCATCCCTGGGTGCCAATCCAACCAAAGACTACGTCTGCATGGAGTTTGTATGTTCTCCCCGTGTCTGCGTGGGTTTCCTCCGGGTGCTCCGGTTTCCTTCCACACTCCAAAAATATACTGATAGGTTAATTGGCTTCCTACTAAATTGACTCTATTCTTGTATTTTAAATAAAAATTATAAAATTCACGTAATATTTCCATGTCTTTTTTTGGTGGAGGGGGGTATGTAAAGGGTTTTGTTTACACAAGTGGTCTTAGGTTTCTTCTGTCATAGCCATTCCCAAGGGCATAGCTATACGGTTCCCAGGAGCCTTAGGGGGCTCAAGGACCCTAGTGCCACATAAAAAGATGGAGGTATTATAGAAAGTGCATGCTGGTCAAGTTACACCTCTGGCTAGAGAGAAGAGATTAGGCCAAGATGAGTCTTTAGCTACGCCCCTGGCCACCCCTATTACTATCATTTCAATGTTCCAGCCTCTGGATCTCCCATGATCCCAAGAATGAGGGGGTCCCGCGTCCCCTCTGGATACAGCACAGTTCTATGTCAGCCCTACAGAAGTGAATGGAGCAGTGGTCATGTGCACTGCTGCTACATTCAAAGAGGGGACTTGGGGGCCTCTAGTTATAGATCATCTCACCTCTTTAAATGGACATAGAGCCATCAGAGATGGGGCCGGGCTCAGGTCCCTTTTCTGTCACTTAGATCTGCTCAAAAGTATAGCTAATGGGGGTTGACAGAACATCGCCCCAGGGCCCACTCACACTTTGGGGCCCATCAGTGGAGGATTAGTGATCCCCTGGTGAGCACTGCTCTCAACTGCATTGACATCTGCAGGTGTCTGTGGCTGGTGTACGGGTTAATTATAGTTGTGAATGCTATTCATGAGGTGCAGTATTTGGGGGCATCGTGCCGTACAGTCAGTAATGTAATTGGGCAGCAACAGGCACAGAACTGGGGGTATCAGCCGGATAGGGGGTTTGTGTAGGTTGGGGAAAGGTAGGGCAGATGCTGGAAAAGTGAGGAGTCAAAGATGTCTCTGTTACAAACTTTGCAGCACAACTTGTGAAAGAAGTCACCATGGTGGTCCGAGCCCGAGGGGAAAGATGGGAGAAGTGAATGACTCTAAACAGAAAACACAGACGTCAACTGTAAATCATTGGAGTTTCCTGCAGTGTAATCACTTCTACAGTCTGCAGACCTATGTAGAACTGGTATCTACAATTCTGTGCTCACTGTATGGGGTAATACTGGTCACTGTATAGCGGTCTGTGCAGTAATAGTACGGTTATATTATTCATTCACTCTATAGTGTTATTGGTGGGTATGGTGTAGTCTTCTGTAGGTTGGGGCTCACTCAGGTGGATCCATGCTTGACAAATACACTGATAACGTGGGCGCATTATGGATGTAACGCTGACCCCCTGCGGTCCTATAGTGATCTGTTTCAGTACAAACACAAGGGGTCTACATTACATAAAGTTGTCCCCGTGCAGTGGGCTGGTGGCGTAACATTGCATAGTCTGGTGCGCTTCTCTGTACAAAAAGGAGGACTATGACAGTGGGAATAACTGAGACATGGCTGGATGATAGCTATGACAGTGGGAATAAATAAGACATGGCTGGATGATAGCTATGACAGTGGGATTAAATGAGACATGGCTGGATGATGGCTATGATAGTGGGAATAAATGAGACATGGCTGGATGATGGCTATGATAGTGGGAATAACTGAGACATGGCTGGATGATAGCTATGATAGTGGGAATAACTGAGACATGGCTGGATGATAGCTATGACAGTGGGATTAAATGAGACATGGCTGGATGATGGCTATGATAGTGGGAATAACTGAGACATGGCTGGATGATAGCTATGACAGTGGGAATAACTGAGACATGGCTGGATGATAGCTATGACTGGGCAGTTAACGTAAAGGGTCATAGGCTATTAGTAATTATTAGTAATATAAGTAATAAGTAATAATAATAATAATAATAAGTAATCTATTAGTAATGTAATGGCCCCCTCTATTAGTAATGTAATGGCCCCCCTCTATTAGTCCTATAATGGCCCCTCTATTAGTCATATAATGGCCCCCTCTATTAGACATATAATGGCCACCCTCTATTAGTAATGTAATGGCCCCCTCTATTAGTAATATAATGGCCCCTCTATTAGTCATATAATGGCCCCCTCTATTAGTCATATAATGGCCCCCTCTATTAGTCATATAATGGCCCCCCTCTATTAGTCATATAATGGCCCCCCTCTATTAGTCATATAATGCCCCCCCTCTATTAGTCATATAATGCCCCCTCTATTAGTCATATAATGCCCCCCCTCTATTAGTCATATAATGCCCCCCTCCATTAGTCATATAATGGCCCCCCTCTATTAGTAATATAATGCCCCCCCTCCATTAGTCATATAATGGCCCACTCTATTAGTCATATAATGCCCCCCTCCATTAGTCATATAATGGCCCCCCTCTATTAGTAATATAATGGCCCCTTCTATTAGTCATATAATGGCCCCCTCTATTAGTAATGTAATGGCCCCCTCTATTAGTAATGTAATGGCCCCCTCTATTAGTCCTATAATGGCCCCTCTATTAGTCATATAATGGCCCCCTCTATTAGTCATATAATGGCCACCCTCTATTAGTAATATAATGGCCCCCCTCTATTAGTAATATGATTTCCCCCTCTATTAGTCATATAATGGCCCCCCTCTATTAGTAATATAATGGCCCCCCTCTATTAGTCATATAATGGGCCCCTCTATTAGTAATGTAATGGGCCCCTCTATTAGTAATGTAATGGCCCCCTCTATTAGTAATATAATAACCCCCTCTATTAGTCATATAATGGCCCCCTCTATTAGTCATATAATGGCCCCCTCTATTAGTAATATAATGGCCCCCTCTATTTGTCATATAATGGCCCCCCTCTATTAGTAATATAATGGCCCCCCCTCTATTAGTCATATAATGGGCCCCTCTATTAGTAATGTAATAGGCCCCTCTATTAGTAATTTAATGGGCCCCTCTATTAGTAATGTAATGAGCCCCTCTATTATTAATATAATGGCCCCCTCTATTAGTAATGTAATGGCCCCCCTCTATTAGTAATATAATGGCCCCCCTCTATTAGTAATGTAATGGGCCCCTCTATTAGTCATATAATGGGCCCCTCTATTAGTAATATAATGGGCCCCTCTAATAGTAATATAATAGGCCCCTATATTAGTAATGTAATGGCCCCCTCTATTAGTCATACAATGGCCCCCCTCTATTAGTAATGTAATGGCCCCCTCTATTAGTAATGTAATGGGCCCCTCTATTAGTAATGTAATGGCCCCCTCTTTATTACTTATGTAATAGCCCCTCTTTGTTATTAATATAGTGGCCATTCTTAGTATGATATCCTCAGCTAGGTGGTCCTCCCCTCTGCTGCCCCCCTCCCCCATAGTGCCCCTAGTACCTCTGCAATTATGGTTGTCCCTTCATTATTCATATACTGTGGCGCCTGCCCACCCCACCACACCTCACACTCAGGGCCAGAGAGCCGAGTGACACACACTAACCCTCAGTCTAAAGCCCTGCTGTGCACCCATACCGCAGGCTACAAGCACATTTGGGGTGTTGCTGTATTCAGAGGAACAATGGGTTACAAAATGTGGGGTGCATTTTGTTATGTTACCCCTTGTGAAAGTGAAAAATGTGGGTGTTAAGCAACTTTTTCAGGAAAAATTTGTAATTTTTCATTTTCACAGCGTTTCCTAATTCTGTCAAACGCCTGATGTGTCAAAGTGCTCACTACACACCTTAAAATATTCCTTAAGGGGTTTAGTTTCCAGAATGGGGTCACTTTTTTTGGGGTTTATTACTCTAGGGCCACCTCAGGGTGTCTTCATATGCGACATACAGCCAGGTCCATAAATATTGGGACATCGACACAATTCTAACATTTTTGGCTCTATACACCACCACAATGGATTTGAAATGAAATGAACAAGATGCAGACTGTCAGCTTTAATTTGAGGGCATTTACATCCAAATCCGGTGAACGGTGTAGGAATTACAACAGTTTGCATATGTGCCTCCCACTTGTTAACCCCTTAAGGACACAGCCTTATTTCACCTTAAGGACCAGGCCATTTTTTGCAAATCTGACCAGTTTCACTTTAAGTGGTGATAACTTTAAAACGCTTTGACTTATCCAGGCCATGTGTTTTTTCGTCACATATTGTACTTCATGACACTGGTAAAATGAAGTAAAAAAAAATCATTTTTATTTATAAAAAAATACCAAATTTACCAACAATTTGTAAAAAATTGCCAATTTCCAAGTTTCAATTTCTTAGTAATACATAGTAATACCTACAAAAATAATTATTACTTTACATTCCCCATATGTCTACTTCATGTTTGGATCATTTTGGGAATTATATTTTATTTTTTGTGGATGTTACAAGGCTTAGAAGTTTAGAAGCAAATCCTGAAATTTTTCAGAAATTTTCAAAAACCCAATTTTTAGGGACCAGTTCAGGTCTGAAGTCACTTTGTGAGGTTTATATAATAGTAACCACCCAAAAATGACCCCATTCTAGAAATGACACCCCTCAAGCTATTTAAAACTGATTTTAAAAACATTGTTAACCCTTTAGGTGTTCCACAAAAGTTAATGGCAAATGGAGATAAAATTTCAGAATTTAGATTTTTGGGCAAATTTTCCATTTTAATCTAACAAAGAAAGGGTTAACAGCCAAACAAAACTCTATATTTATTGCCCTGACTCTGCGGTTTACAGAAACACTCGAATATGTGGTCGTACACCACTGTACAGCCACACGGCGGGGCATAGAGGGAAAGGAACGCCGTGTGGTTTTTGAAAGGCAGATTTTGCTGGACTGGTTTACTTACACAATGTCCCTTTTGAAGCCCCCCTGATGCACCCCTACAGTAGAAACTCCCAAAAAGTGACCCCATCTAAAAAACTACACCCATCAGGGTGTAAAACTGATTTTACAAGCTTTATTAACCCTTTAGGCGTTCCATAAGTTTTAATGGAAAATGGAGATAAAATTTCCGAATTTCACTTTTTTGGAAGATTTTCCATTTTAATAATTTTTTTTCAGTAACAAATGAAGGGTTAACAGCCAAACAAAACTCAATATCTTTATTGCCCTGATTCTGTAGTTTGCATAAACGCCCCATATGTGGTCGTAAACTGCTGTATGGCCAAACGGCAGGGCGCAGAAGGAAGGGAACGCCATATGGTTTTTGGAAGGCGGATTTTGCTGGACTGTTTTTTTTAAAGCTCCCCTGATGAACCCCTAGAGTAAAAACTCCAAAAAGTGACCCCATTTTGGAAAGGTGGCAGTTGTTTTTGTACTATTTTAGGGTACATTTGATTTTTAGTTGCTCTATATTACACTTTTTGTGAAGCAAATTAACAAAAAATAGAAATTCTGAAACTTCATCTCCATTTGCCATTAACTCTTGTGGAACACTTAAAGGGTTAACAAAGTTTGTAAAATAAATTTTGAATACAGTACCTTGAGGGGTGTAGTTTCTTAAAATCGGACATGGTGTCAAAAAAACAATCCAGCAAAAACCCCCTTCCAAAAACCATATGGCGTTACATTCTTTCTGTGCCCTGCCGTGTGACCATACAGTAGTTTACGACCACATATGTGGTGTTTCTGTAAACTAAAGAATCAGGGCAATAAATATTGAGTTTTGTTTGGCTGTTTACCCTTGCTTCCAAAAAATTGAATAAAATGGAAAATTTGCCCAAAAATACCTGTTTTGGCACCGTTTTTTTTTTATTATTTACAACGTTCATCTGACAGATTAGATCATGTAGTATATTTATAGAGCAGGTTGTTATGGAAGCAGGGATACCTAATATGTTTACTTTTTAAATTTATTTAAGTTTTACGCAATAATATACCGTATTTTTCACCCTATAAGGCGCACTTTTTTTCCCCCAAAAGTGGGGTAAAAATAGTGCTGCGTCTTATGGGGCGAATGAGGCAAACACTGATACACCGCCGCGCTGCTGAACAGCGCAGCCGGCGTGTGTATCAAGGAGGAGGGGCTGGGGGCGGCAGTCTTGTTTGCTAATAATCGCGGGGCCCGGTGCAGTAACTGTATTCTACTACACCGGGCCCGCTGTAGTAATGTTATGGCAGTCATTAAAACTATAATTTTCAGAACAGTAAATCCATGCCTACCTATTGCACGATCGCAGGCAGGAGGCCGGACGGGCGGCGGCAGCGTAACTGACTACGTCACGCGCCTGCTCCGCCTTCTTCATTCATAAAGTGGGCGGAGCGGGCACGTGACGTTACGCTGCCGCCGCCCACCCGGCCTCCTGCCTGCGATCGTGCATTAGGTAGGGTAATACAACATGGATTTACTGTTCTGAAAATTATAGTTTTAATGACTGCCATAACATTACTACAGCGGGCCCGGTGTAGTAGAATACAGTTACTGCACCGGGCCCCGCTGTCATTAGCAAACAAGATGCCGGACCCCCACCCCCTGTATTGAGGGTCATCACACCCATTGTATGGGGGCATCTGTGGATGGCACTGTATGGGGGCATCTGGGGATGGCACTGCTATGGGGGATCTGTGGATGACACATAGCATGTCATCCATAGATCCCCCCCATAGCAGCGCCATCCCCAGATGCCCCCATACAGTGCCACTCACAGATGCCCCCATACAGTGCCACCCACAGATGCCCCCATACAGTGCCACCCCCAGATGCCCCCATACAGTGCCACCCACAGATGCCCTCATACAGTGCCACCCACAGATGCCCCCATACAGTGCCATCCCCAGATGCCTCCATACAGTGCCATCCACAGATGCCTTCATACAGTGCCATCCACAGAGGCCCCCATACAGTGCCATCCCCAGCTTCCCCCATAACAGTGCGTCATCCACAGATGCCTCCATAACAGTGCCATCCCCAGATCCCCCATAACAGTGCCATCCCCTGATCCCCCATAACAGTGCATCATAATAGTGTCATGCACAGAACACCGTTAGTAAAAAAAAACACCAAAAGTACACCTTTTGGTTCAAAATATTTTTTTTCTTATTTTCCTCCTCAAAAACCTAGGTGCGTCTTATGTGCCGGTGCGTCTTATAGGGCGAAAAATACGGTAATTTTTGAAGCAAAAAAAATCAGTTTAGTCTCTCCATAGTCTGAGAGCCATAGTTTTTTTAACTTTTTGGGCGATTGTCTTAGTTAGGGTCTCATTTTTTGCAGGATGAGATGACTGTTTTAATAGTATGATTTTTGGGTGTGCATACCTTTTTGATGGCTTGCTATTACACTTTTTGTGATGTAATGCGACAAAATTTGTGCTTTTTTAACACCATTTTTATTTTTTATTTTTAAGTTGTTCACCTGAGGGATTAGATTATGTGATATTGTTATAGAGCAGGTTCTTACGGACGTGGCGATACATAATATGTATACATTTATTGATTTATTTAGGCTTTACACAATAATATCATTTTTTGAAACAAAAAAAAATCATGTTTTAGTGTTTCTATTGTCTGAGAGCCACAGTTTTTTTTTAGCTTTTGGGCAATTGTCTCAGGTTTGGTATCATTTTTGCAGGATGAGATGACGGTTAGATTGGCATTATTTTGGAGGGCATACGCCTTTTTGATCGCTTGCTATTACACTTTTTGTGATATAAGGTGACAAAAAATTTTTAAACCGTTTTTATTTAATTTTTTTGACAGTGTTCACCTGAGGGGTTAGGTCATATGATATTTTTATAGAGCAGGTTCTTATGGACGTGGCGATACAAAATATGGGTACTTTCTTTTATTGTTTTTTTTAGTTTTACACAATAATATTATTTTTGAAACAAAAAAAAAACATGTTTTAGTGTCTCCATAGTCTGAGAGCCATAGTTTTTTCAGTTTTTAGGCAATTGTCTCAGGTTCGGTACCATCTTTGCAGGATGAGATGACGGTTAGACTGGCACTATTTTGGGGGGCATACGACTTTTTGATCACTTGCTATCAAACTTTCTGTGATGTAAGGTGACAAAAAATAGCTTTTTTGACGTGTTTTTTTTTTTTACGGTGTTCACCTCAGGGTTTAGGTAATGTGGTATTTTTTATAAAGCAGGGTCTTCTGGACGCGACGATAGCTAATATGTCTACTTTCTTTTTTTTACGTTTAAGATAAAAAAAGCATTTTTGAAACAAAAAAATCATGTTTTAGTCTGAGAGCCATATTTTTTTTATTTTTTAGGCCATTGTCTCATGTAGGGTCTCATTTTTTTCCGGATGAGGCACCAATTTAAATGGTTCCATTTTGGCATACATACGACTTTTTTGATCACTTTTATTACCTTTTTTGTGAAGTAAGGTGGGCAAAATTTCAATTTCATCATAGTTTTTATTTTATTTTTTTATGGCGTTTACCGTGCGGGGAATGTAACATGACAGTTTTATAGATCAGGTCGTTGCGGACGCGGTGATATATAACATATGTAGGGAATTTTATTTTTTTGATAAATGTGTTTTTTTTATTTTTACTTTTTTTCACTTTTTTACATTTTCTTTTTACCCAAACCCACTTGGTTCTTGAAGATCCAGTGGGTCAGATTTCTGTATAATACAGTGCAGTACACTATATAGTGTACTGTACTGTATTTCACTTACATTTTTGTCTGAACAGATATCTGCCTTTAGCACAGATCTTTTTAGCACCATAGACAGCAGTTACGCCTGAGAAGGTGTCATGTTGCCATGGGAACCTTCCCCGTCTGCCACAACTGAGCAGACGGGGAAGGAGGGGGCTCCCTCCCTCTGTGATAGCATCCTGTCTGGGAGCTGCAAAAGCACAGCAGCCACCCGATGGGAGAGGGAGGGAGCTCCCTCCCTGTTAACCCCTACCATACAGCGGTCCCTACGGACCACGGAATGGAAGGGATTACAACGGCTGGCATCTGCATAGATGTCAGCCGTTTGAATCAGAGTGTCAGCAATGAGCTGACAATGATCTAACCGCTCAGCAATCCTGGATAAATGGGGGGCGGACGGAAGAACGTGCGCCCTCCCCTCCACACTGCCGCACGCCTCCCTCCCGCATTGCCCACAATCCTCCCTAATTTACGTTGAAATACAGCTAATTTGAGGTTTCTGATTCCTGCTGTCATGGACCGCAGGGATCAGAAACATGCATAAGTGCCACAAACCGCAGGTCTGAATTGACCTGCGATTTATAGCGATCGACAATGCGGGGGGGGGGGGGGTCACAGGACCCCCTAGGCATTGTCACAGGGTGCCTGCTAAATGATTTAAGCAGGCAACCCGTTCCGATCACTGCTGGCCATGCGGCAGTGATCGGAAATACACAGAGCGTACAGGTACGCCCTGTGTCCTTAAGTACCAGGACATCAGGGCGTATCTGTACGCCCTGTGCCCTAAAGAGGTTAAGGGACCAAAAGTAATGGGACAATTGGCTTCTCAGCTGTCCCATGGCCATGTGTGTGTTATTCCCTCATTTTCCCAATTACAATGAGCAGATAAAAGACCCAGAGTTCATTTCAAGTGTGATATTTGCATTTGGAATCTGTTGCTATCAACTCCCAAGATGAGATCCAAAGTGAAGCAAGCCATCATTAGGCTGAAAAAACAAAACAAACCCATCAGAGAGATAGCAAAAGCATTAGGCGCGGCCAAAACAACTGTTTGGAACATTCTTTAAAATAAGGAATGCAATGGTGAGCTCAGCAACACCAAAAGACCCAGAAGACCACGGAAAACAACTGTGGTGGATGACCGAAGAATTCTTTCCCTGGTGAAGAAAACACCTTTCACAACAGTTGGCCGGATGAAGAACACTCTCCAGGAGGTAGGTGTACGTGTGTGAGAGTCAACAATCAAGAGAAGACTTCACCAGAGTGAATACAGAGGGTTCACCACAAGATATAAACCATTGGTGATCCTTAAAAACAGGAAGGCCAGATTGGAGTTTGCCAAACAACATCTAAAAAAGCCTTCACAGATCTGGAAGAACATCCTATGATGGGAAGAGAAGAGTATGGAGAAGGAAAGGAACTGCTCCTGATCCTAAGCATACCACCTCATCAGTGAAGCCTGGTGGTGGTAGTGTCATGGCGTGGGCATGTATGGCGGCCAATGGAACTGCTTCTCTTCTATTTATTGATGATGTGACTGCTGACAGAAGCAGCAGGATGAATTCTGAAGTGTTTCGGCCAATATTATCTGCTCATATTCAGCCAAATGCTTCAGAACTCAGAAATGACCCAAAGCATACTGCAAAAGCAACCAAAGAGTTTTTTTAAGGTAAAGAAGTGGGATGTTATGCAATGGCCAAGTCAATCGCCTGACCTGAATCCGATTGAGCATGCATTTCAAAACTGAAGGGAAAATGCCCCAAGAACAAGCAGGAACTGAAGACAGTTGCAGTAGAGGCTTGCAGAGCATCACCAGGGATGAAACCCAGCGTCTGTGATGTCTATGCGTTCCAGACTTCAGGCTGTAATTGACTGCAAAGGATTCGCAACCAAGCATTAAAAAGTGAAAGTTTGATCTATGATTATTATTCTGCCCCATTACTTTTGGTCCCTTAACAAGTGGGAGGCACATATGCAAACTGTTGTAATTCCTACACCGTTCACCTGATTTGGATGTAAATGCCCTCAAATTAAATCTGACAGTCTGCAGTTAATGCACATCTTGTTTGTTTCATTTCAAATCTATTGTGGTGGTGTATAGAGCCAAAAATGTTAGAATTGTGGCGGTGTCCCAATATTTATGGACCCGATTGTAGCTCCCAAAAGCCAATCCTGCAAAGTCTGTCCTCCAAAAGCCCTATGGCGCTCCTTCCCTTTTGAATCCCGCCATGCGCTCATGCATTCCTTTTTGAGCACATGTGGGGTGTTGCCATATTCAGTGGAAAATCGGTTACAAAAAGTGGGGTGCATTTTGTCCTGTTACCCCTTTTCAAAGTGAAAAATGTGGGTGTAAAGCAACTTTTTCTGGAAAAAAGTTTAATTTTTCATTTTCAAGTGTTTCCTAATTGTGGGAAACGTCTGATGGGTCAAAGTGCTCACTGCACATCTTGAAATATTCGTTGAGGAGTGAAGTTTCCAGAATGGGGTCACTTTTTGAGGGTTTCCACTCTAGGGGTACATCAGGGTGTGTTCAATTACAAGATGGCGCCTGTCAATCATTCCGGTGAAATCTGCCTTCCAGAAGCCATTTGGTGCTCCTTTCCTTCTGACCCCTGTGGTACGCCCATATAGCAGTATACAAGCACATATGGGGTATTGCTGTAATCAGGACAAAATGGGCAATAAATTATGGGGTGCATTTTCTCGAGTTACCCCTTGTGAAAGTGAAAAATGTGGGCCTAAATCCTTTTTTCTGGAAAAAAAATTATTTTTTCATTTTCACAGCCAATTCCATGAATCACCTTCGAGGACAAAGTTCTCACCACACATCTTGAAAGATTCCTTGAGGGGTGTATTTTCCAGAATAGGGTCACTTTTTGGCGGTTTCCACTCTAGTGGTACATCAGGGTGTGGTCAATTACGAGATGTGCCTGTCGATTATTCAGGAGAAATCTTCCTTCCAGAAACCTTTTGGTGCTCCTTTCCTTCTCACTCCTGTGATTTGCCCATATAGCAGTATACAAGAACATTATTGCCATAATCAGGAAAAAATGGGCAACAAATTAGGGGGTGCATTTTCTCCAGTTCTCCCTTGTGAAAGTGAAAGATTTGGGCCTAAAATCACTTTTGCTAGAAAAAAATATAATTTTTCATTTTCACAGTCAAGTGTTTCCTAATTCTATGAAATACGTTTGGGGTCTATGTGTTCACTACATGCCTTGAAAGATTCCTTGAGGGGTGTCGTTTCCAGAATTTGGTCACCTATTAAGATTTTTTACTGTAGGGGAGCATCAGGGTGTCTTCAATAGTGACATTGAGCTGAAAAATTATTCCAGTGAAATCTTCGCTCCAAAATCCATATGTTGCTCCTTGTACCCTGCTGTGTGCCCATACAGCAGTTCACGGCCACAAATGAGGTGTTTCTATAAACTGCAGAATCAGGGTAATAGATAATGACTTTTGTTTGGCTGTGACCTCTTGTTGTGTTACAGGAAAATATATATGAAAATGGAAAATCTGCCTAAAAAAGCAAAATTTGGGTTTTTCATCTCCTTTTCATTTCATTCTTGTGAAACACCCAAAGGGTTAACAAAGTTTGATAAAAAAAAAGTGTTGACTAACTCGAGTAGTGTAGTTTCTAAAATGGGTTAATTCATTGTCAATTTATATTATGTAAACCCCTAAAAGTGGCTTAATATCTGAATTGGTTCTTTAAAAAAATTGGTTTTGGAAAATTTCTGGAAAATCTAAAATTTGCATCTAAATTTCAAAGCCATCTGACATCCTAAAAAAATAAAATGACATTTAAAAAATGATGCCAACATAAAGTAGACATATGCGGAATGATGATTGATAACTATTTTATTAGGTATTACTATCTGTCTTAAATGTAAAAAATTTCAAAGTGAATTTTCCGAATTTTCAGTAAATTTTGATGTTTTTCCCAAATAAAGGAAAAAAATATTGACTTAAATTTATCACTTACATAAAGTACAATGTGTCACGAGAAAACAATCTCAGAATCGGTAAGATAAGTAAAAGCATTCCAAATTTATTACCACATAAAGTGACACAGGTCAGATTTGCAAAAATAGGCCTGGGCAGGAAGGCCAAGGGTAGAAGGGGAAAAACGCCTGCCATGTCTCGGGATCTGTTCACATTGCAGTTTTGTTACGGTTTTTGCTGTGATTTCAGGTAAAAGTGGGAAACTTAGCAGCCCGAGCTTCTGATGTGATTACCTGCTGGGTGACAGCTTTCAGGCCTATGTGCCAGTGCCAGGAGCGGAGTGCGGTCGGCAGGGTGTTGGGGCGGGGGGACAGCTCGGTCTATAGCTGAACATACACATTCAATATCGTCTCCCCCGACCCCCTAGCATCTCCATAAGGATGAGAGAGGAGAAAATATTAATTTCACCCAATATTTCTCTCCCCCGACATCATCTGTCAGGGAACAGTCGAGAGACCCCCATACACATAAGAGTGTTCCATACTTAACCCTTTAAGGACCCGGGGTTTTTTCATTTTTGCATTTTCGTTTTGCGCTCCATGCCTTCCGAGAGCCATAACTTTTTTATTTTTACGTTCACATGGCCATATGAGGGCTTTATTTTTATGGGACAAGTTGTACTTTCCAACGCCACCATTTAATATTGCATACGATGTAGTGGGAAGCGGGAAAAAAATTCCAAATGGGGTGAAATTGCAAAAAAAAAACAATTCTACCACAATTTTACGGGTTTTTAAATTACGACGTTTGATGTGTGATAAAACTGACCATTTAGTTTTATTCTACAGGTCAGTACGAATCCGGCGATACCCAATATGTATAGTTTTTCTTATGTTTTGATAGTGAAAAAAATTCAAAAGTGGGAAATTTTTTATTTTTTTTTTTGTCGCCATATTTTGACCCCTATAACCTTTTTGTAATTAAGTGTATGGCATTGTATGGGGGCTTATTTTTTGCGGGGCGATCTGAACTTTTAGTTGATACCATTATGGGGTGTGTAGGACTTTTTGATCACTTTTTATTTAATTTTTTTGAGGAAATGAAGCGCTCAAAATGGCGAATCCGCCATTTGGGCGCTTTTTCCGTTTTTCTGTTTACCGTATGGGGAATATATTTTTATATTTTTATACCACGGGCGTTTTCGCACATTATGACACCCATGATGTGTATTTTTTAAAAAAATTATTATTTTATTTTAATTTTGGGGAAAGGGGGTGATTTGAATTTTTAGGTTTTTTTATTTATTTTTTTATTTTTTTATTTCTTTTATTTTTCTTTTACACTGTTATATAGGTCCCATAGGGACCTATATAAATCAGTCATCTGATTGCTTTAACATAAACTCCAATACACTTGTATTGGAGTTTATGAGGATTTTACTACTTTCCTATGAAGCACTATTGCTAACAAGGGCTCCATAGGAAATAGTAAGTGATAGCCTCATGCTGAATGAAAGGCTTGAGGCTATCCCTTACAGCGCTCTGATTCTCCCGATCACCACTAGGGGGAGCCGGAGAGCTGCCGAAAGTTTTACTTTCGGTTTAGCGCAGCAGATGCCGTGGTCAGGATTGACCACGGCATCTGCGGGGTTAAATGATTGCGATCGGCATCGCTGCCGGCCGCGATCATTAGCCGCGGGGTCAGCTACAGGAAACAGCCGGACCCCCGCAGCGATCGCGCCCACAGAGGGCAGGAGCGGGCGCCATACTTAGGGATCGGACCCATGACGTACCCATACGTCATGGGTCCTTAACAACGCTTCAGAGGGTAAAATCGGGGCATATAAGCCCTGCCCCTGGGATTGCCCTGATCCCGCCTGGGAACACCAACATACAATAGTCCCGCCCTTTGTCGGCACGAGACATAGCAAATTTTCATTTTCACAGCCAATTCCATGAATCACCTTCGAGGACAAAGTTCTCACCACACATCTTGAAAGATTCCTTGAGGGTGTAGTTTCCAGAATAGGGTCACTTTTTGGCGGTTTCCACTCTAGTGGTACATCAGGGTGTGGTCAATTACGAGATGTGCCTGTCGATTATTCAGGAGAAATCTTCCTTCCAGAAACCTTTTGGTGCTCCTTTCCTTCTCACTCCTGTGATTTGCCCATATAGCAGTATACAAGCACATTATTGCCATAATCAGGAAAAACTGGGCAACAAATTAGGGGGTGCATTTTCTCCAGTTCTCCCTTGTGAAAGTGAAAGATTTGGGCCTAAAATCACTTTTGCTAGAAAAAATTATAATTTTTCATTTTCACAGTCAAGTGTTTCCTAATTCTATGAAATACGTTTGGGGTCTATGTGTTCACTACATGCCTTGAAAGATTCCTTGAGGGTGTAGTTTCCAGAATTTGGTCACCTATTAAGATTTTTTACTGTAGGGGAGCATCAGGGTGTCTTCAATAGTGACATTGAGCTGAAAAATTATTCCAGTGAAATCTTCGCTCCAAAATCCATATGTTGCTCCTTGTACCCTGCTGTGTGCCCATACAGCAGTTCACGGCCACAAATGAGGTGTTTCTATAAACTGCAGAATCAGGGTAATAGATAATGACTTTTGTTTGGCTGTGACCTCTTGTTGTGTTACAGGAAAATATATATGAAAATGGAAAATCTGCCTAAAAAAGCAAAATTTGGGTTTTTCATCTCCTTTTCATTTCATTCTTGTGAAACACCCAAAGGGTTAACAAAGTTTGATCAATAAGTGTTGAATAACTCGAGTAGTGTAGTTTCTAAAATGAGTTAATTCATTGTCAATTTATATTATGTAAACCCCTAAAAGTGGCTTAATATCTGAATTGGTTCTTTAAAAAAATTGGTTTTGGAAAATTTCTGGAAAATCTAAAATTTGCATCTAAATTTCAAAGCCATCTGACATCCTAAAAAAATAAAATGATGCCAACATAAAGTAGACATATGCGGAATGATGATTGATAACTATTTTATTAGGTATTACTATCTGTCTTAAATGTAGAAAATTTCAAAGTGAATTTTCAGTAAATTTTGATGTTTTTCCCAAATAAAGGAAAAAAATATTGACTTAAATTTATCACTTACATAAAGTACAATGTGTCACGAGAAAACAATATCAGAATCGGTAAGATAAGTAAAAGCATTCCAAATTTATTACCACATAAAGTGACACAGGTCAGATTTGCAAAAATAGGCCTGGGCAGGAAGGCCAAGGGTAGAAAGGGTTAAACGCCTGCCATGTCTCGGGATCTGTTCACATTGCAGTTTTGTTACGGTTTTTGCTGTGATTTCAGGTAAAAGTGGGAAACTTAGCAGCCCGAGCTTCTGATGTGGTTACCTGCTGGGTGACGGCTTTCAGGCCTATGTGCCAGTGCCAGGAGCGGAGTGCGGTCGGCAGGGTGTTGGGGGGGGGACAGCTCGGTCTATAGCTGAACATACACATTTAATATCGTCTCCCCCGACCCCCTAGCATCTCCATAAGGATGAGAGAGGAGAAAATATTAATTTCACCTAATATTTCTCTCCCCCGACATCATCTGTCAGGGAACAGTCGAGAGACCCCCATACACATAAGAGTGTTCCATACTTAACCCTTTAAGGACTCGGGGTTTTTTCATTTTTGCATTTTCGTTTTGCGCTCCATGCCTTCCGAGAGCCATAACTTTTTTATTTTTACGTTCACATGGCCATATGAGGGCTTTATTTTTGCGGGACAAGTTGTACTTTCCAACGCCACCATTTAATATTGCATACGATGTAGTGGGAAGCGGGAAAAAAATTCCAAATGGGGTGAAATTGCAAAAAAAAAACAATTCTACCACAACTCTACCACGTTTGATGTGTGATAAAACTGACCATTTATTTTTATTCTACAGGTCAGTACGAATCCGGCGATACCCAATATGTATAGTTTTTCTTGCGTTTTGATAGTGAAAAAAAATTCAAAAGTGGGAAATTTTTTTTTTTTTTTTTGTCGCCATATTTTGACCCCTATAACCTTTTTGTAATTAAGTGTATGGCATTGTATGGGGGCTTATTTTTTGCGGGGCGATCTGAACTTTTAGTTGATACCATTATGGGGTGTGTAGGACTTTTTGATCACTTTTTATTTAATTTTTTTTTGAGGAAATGAAGCGTTCAAAAATGGCGAATCCGCCATTTGGGCGCTTTTTCCGTTTTTCTGTTTACCGTATGGGGAATATATTTTTATATTTTTATACCACGGGCGTTTTCGCACATTATGACACCCATGATGTGTATTTTTTAAAAAAATTATTATTTTATTTTAATTTTGGGGAAAGGGGGTGATTTGAATTTTTAGGTTTTTTTATTTATTTTTTATTTTTTATTTCTTTTATTTTTCTTTTACACTGTTATATAGGTCCCATAGGGACCTATATAAATCAGTCATCTGATTGCTTCTATCATAAACTCCAATACACTTGTATTGGAGTTTATGAGGATTTTACTACTTTCCTATGAAGCCCTATTGCTAACAAGGGCTCCATAGGAAATAGTAAGTGATAGCCTCATGCTGAATGAAAGGCTTGAGGCTATCCCTTACAGCGCTCCGATTCTCCCGATCACCACTAGGGGGAGCCGGAGAGCTGCCGGAAGTTTTACTTTCGGTTTTAGCGCGCGCAGATGCCGTGGTCAGGATTGACCACGGCATCTGCGGGGTTAAATGATTGCGATCGGCATCGCTGCCGGCCGCGATCATTAGCCGCGGGGGTCAGCTACAGGAAACAGCCGGACCCCAGCAGCGATCGCGCCCACAGAGGGCAGGAGCGGGCGCCATACTTAGGGATCGGACCCATGACGTACCCATACGTCATGGGTCCTTAAGGGGTTAAAGGGAACCTGTCACCAGGAAATTCACTGATAAAGCAGGCATGCTGCCTTGTAGGGCTCACTCTGCTGAATATAATGATACCTTTCACTTGGTGATCTGTTGCTTTATTTTGGAGAAATGGTACATTTATTCCATATGCTAATGAGCTGATTTGAGTCCAGTAGTTGATATGAGTCCAGCATTTTTTCTATTCAGAGCTGTAGCCCCGCCCCTATTCACTTCTTCAGATGTAAAATGGGCGTGGTTTATTACATCCTTCATTCAATTTAATAATTGGCGGGAAATGAATAACAGGGAATGCTAAGGTATTATATGTCTGAAGTAAAAAAAGGGGGAGGAATATACTATTGAAGTTACTAATTATAATAAGGGCTACTTTGTTCATGGGGTGATAAACACATGATGGCTGATAAGGGACATGTCACCGTGGGTATGGCAGTTAGGCTTTAAAGTGAAAGGCAGCAAGGCTTGTATTGGCTATAATGCAGGTCAGTTTTTTAAACCACGCCCCTTTTACATCTGAAGAAGTGAATAGGGGAGTGGCTACAGCTCTGAATAGAAAAAACGCTGGACTCATATCAACTACTGGACTCAAATCAGCTCATTAGCATATGGATTAAAAGTAATATTTCTCCACGATAAAGCAACAGATCAACAGGTGAAAGGTATCACTATATTCAGCAGAGTGAGCCCTACAAGGCAGCATGCCTGCTTTATCAGTGAATTTCCTGGTGACAGGTTCTCTTTAACAACGCTTCAGAGGGTAAAATCGGGGCATATAAGCCCTGCCCCTGGGATTGCCCCGATCCCGCCTGGGAACACCAACATACAATAGTCCCGCCCTTTGTCGGCCCGAGACATAGCAAATTTTCCGGGACTGTCTATGAAAATCATAGACTGTCCCGCCAAATTTGGGACAGTTGGCATGTTGTTGGCCAAGTCCGCTGTTTTGGGGAGGCTTGAGTCTACAATGGCCACCAAGTACTAATAATATATAAACTATGTAATTATTAGGGCCCCATTTATAAATCTGGCCTTGTTGCCAATAGCAACCAATGAGATACCAGCTTTAATTTTCTAAACTGCACTGGAAAAATGAAAGCAGCTCTGTGATTGGTTGCTATGGGCGACAAGGCCTGATCTTTTATGAGATGATTTGTATGAATAAGGCCGACAATGTCAGCAGTATCTACTGTATACATTCTGTATCATAGAAGTTCTCTGGTTTATATATTTGGGGGGTTGTCCGGTTTTTATATGAGGATAGGTCATAGGTCATCAGTGTAAAAATCTTGGAAAACTTTTAGTGACAAGACATGTATCATGCAATGCCAGGGGCCACATTATATGTGCCTGAGTCACATGAATGACCCCATGTCTTGGCTATGGATACACTGATCCATGGAACATACCATTCTACTGTGCAGACAGGGGTCACCACACTGGTAGAAGAGCAGTACTGTATGGGGACAGCACATACTGTAGGAGCAGGTAGTAATAGGGGCCGATGTCAAGTGGTTTTAAATTCTGAATTCATGTTACCTAGCAGGTCCTCCTATCTGCTTACTACCGCTATATGTATGTGTGTGTATATATATATACTGTACATTATTATACCATGTCTGGATAGTAGAGTTGTAGGTAGAATGTCAGGTGCAGCGCCCATTATGACATCATCATTCTAGAAGGACCAATCAGACCAATCACAGCCGCTTTGGCTGAGGTATCACTAATTATGACATCACAAAGACATGACTCTGGAAAGTCCCCAACCACGGTCAGTCCAGCGCCATTTTCTGGTGGAAGCTACAGCCAAAACTTCTCTAAGCGGAGGCTACTTCCAAAAACTCAGTTGGTTCCCAGGACCATTACCTAAGCGGAAGCTCTGCCGAAACTTCTCTAAGCGGAGGCAACTTCATAACCTATTGGTCCACAGGACCATTACCTAAGCGGAAGCTCTGCCGAAACTTCTCTAAGCGGAGGCAACTTCATAACCTATTGGTCCACAGGGCCATTTCCTAAGCGAAGGCTACTGCCAAAGCTACTGCACGTAAACACCAAGTGCATCTTCTGAATAGTAGAGTCCATCTGATTTGTGGACTCTACAATCTTCTATATAAATGCCTACAAGCCGGAGCGATGAGCTACCGGGAACTCCTGCAGCTGGCCATTGACCAGAGCTCATGGATGAGCCAATCAGGAGATGAAGGTAAGGGAATTTTAGGGACAGTTACC
>CM065589.1:58207954-58265845 GCA_033119425.1 Bufotes viridis | reverse complement strand
CTCCTAGCAGTCAGACTGGAACAGCATCCAATAACTCCTCCCCCAATAATGAGACGACACTTCACTTTGAGGGTTAAACAGGAACACTCTCCTGGGGCATACAGCCTCTTTTATTTACACTCCACAAACATAGTACGACCCACAGGGGTTTGAAACACAGACACTCCCACACAAAATACAGCGACCAATCAACATACAGCCAGATATATCACAATCCCACATGGCTGGTCCATTGTGGGTGCTGATTAGGTCACAGCGATGTCCATTGTGAATGGTGATTAGGTCACAGGTAATGTCCATTGTGAATGTTGATTAGGTCACAGCAATGTCCATTGTGACTGTTGATTAGGTCACAGCAATGTCCATTGTGAATGCCAACTGTCATTGGGGCCATAGTCGCAGGGTAAGAGGCTAGCAAGCATGCCTCTCCAATGCCCAGGGATACATGGCAGTTTGTCACAATATCTATAACTCATTCTCACTTTGACCCTGACCTATGAAGAGCATAATTCAAACTCAGTTGTCAGTGTCAGTTGTCAGGTGTCAGATGTCAGGGTCAGGTGTCACACTGGCATTATTTTGATACTTGACTATGATATCTGACCATGTCCTAAAATGAACACTGTAGTATCCAGAGGAGATGCGGGATCCCCTCATTCTTGGGATCGTAGACGTTCCAGAGGCTAAACCCCCGGCCATCTCTTATTTATCAACTATCCTGAGGACACGGAACATTGAAATGATAGTAATAGGAGTTGCCAGGGGCGTAGCTAAACACTCGTGGACCCTGATACAAGAGTTCAGCGTGGGCCCCCCTTCCCTCAGTGCTTTGTGGCCAGATTGAAAAAATTGAAATGGCAGCCCCCGTCCCCACTCGCCAAATTCTTGGCCTTACCCCTTCTCTCTAGCCAGAGGGGTAACTTGACCAGCATGCACTTTCTATAATACCTGCATCTTTTTTATGTGGCACTAGGGTCCTTGAGCCCCCTAAGGCTCCTGGGACCCGTATAGCTATGCCCTTGGGAATGGCTATGACAGAAGAAACCTAAGACCATTTGTGTAAACAAAGCCCTTTACATACCCCCCTCCACCAAAAAAAACATGTGAATTTTTATTTAAAATACAGGAATAGAGTCAATTTAGTAGGAATCCAATTAACCTATCAGTATATTTTTGGAGTGTGGGAGGAAACCGGAGAACCCGGAGGAAACCCACGCAGACACGGGGAGAACATACAAACTCCATGCAGACGTAGTCTTTGGTTGGATTGGCACCCAGGGATGAAGCGCTGCAAGGCACCAGTGCTAATCACTGAGCCACCGTGCTGCCCATGATGGTGAGGAGGAGACTCTCCGGAGGACACTTCTTGGTTTTCTCTGTTGGTCAGTGATGGTCAGTAGAATCCAACAGAGGATGAATGTGAAGCATCCAAGGTGGAACTCTTCAGAGGTCATCCGTCATCTGGGTGATCTTTGAGTATATTGGTGCAGATTTTTTGGCGTCCATGATGGAGAAGTAGAAGACTGGATGGAACTAGAGACAAAGCAAAACATAATCAGACCTCACTGTATCCTCACTTACATTACTATATGGAGTCTGGGTGACACTGGACTTACCTGTGTCTTCTGCACCACCTACATCCTCCTTTATCCATTTCATTAAAAGCAGCGGACGCGGCACAGGGGGCAGTGTGGATTTGCCCGAATCCAGCGTGCGATGCAAGGCAGGTGGAATACATGGGAACATGGCAGAACGGTGACTTGCTCTCCAATCTCGTAGTCCTCCATGCAGATGGTGCAGGACTGGAGGTCTTCATTATCAGTGAAGTTTCTAGATGGGAGTCTTTGAATCTGCCTGGCCCTCCTGCCTCGCAGACGTCTTCCTCGCACAGGCCTGTTGTTTGTAGCCTGTGCAGTTGGCTGTATGTTGGGAACCAGTTGGCTGGTGCTTGGTGCTGGTTCCTCTAGCCTCTCAGATGTTCGCTGAGGAGATCTGCTTCGGTCTCTGGATGTTTGCAGGCTATTTAGCGGCTCTCTGGTGCTGGGACCTGGTGCTGGCTCTTCCAGGGTAGATGGATCAGTCCTGGGTTGGGATTCTCCAGCAGTTCTCAGCTCAGTCCCATCATTTATACTGAACGCCACTTGTTTCTGGCTGTTCGGCTGGTCGTATTGGGGACCGGCTTCTATCCGCATCCGGCCTGGGGCGTGGTGGAACTCGACCACGTCTTCGTCCTCTGTCTGGGACATTCTCGTGGTCATCATCAGTTTCCACTGGTTGACGCCGTCTAATCCTTTGAGACCTCAGTCTTCCATCAGCAATGCCTAGGAATGACACAAGGATACAATGATGTGAGAGAGGGAAGAGAGACAGTGGAGGAGGAGAGAGAGAAAGGGAAAGACTGAAGGAGGGAGAGAGGTGTGTGTGTGTGTGTGGGGGGGGGGGACGAGGTAAATTATACATAAGATATTCCACACAAGGTAACTGTCCCTAAAATTCCCCTTACCTTCATCTCCTGATTGGCTCATCCATGAGCTCTGGTCAATGGCCAGCTGCAGGAGTTCCCGGTAGCTCATCGCTCCGGCTTGTAGGCAATTATATAGAAGATTGCAGAGTCCACAAATCGGATGGACTCTACTATATCAGAAGATGCACTTGGTGTTTACGTGCAGTAGCTTTGGCAGTAGCCTCCGCTTAGGAAATGGCCCTGTGGACCAATAGGTTATGAAGTTGCCTCCGCTTAGAGAAGTTTCGGCAGAGCTTCCGCTTAGGAAATGGCCCTGTGGACCAATAGGTTATGAAGTTGCCTCCGCTTAGAGAAGTTTCGGCAGAGCTTCCGCTTAGGTAATGGTCCTGGGAACCGACTAAGTTTTTGGAAGTAGCCTCCGCTTAGAGAAGTTTTGGCTTTAGCTTCCACCAGAAAATGGCGCTGGACTGACCGTGGTTGGGGACTTTCCAGAGTCATGTCTTTGTGATGTCATAATTAGTGATACCTCAGCCAAAGCGGCTGTGATTGGTCTGATTGGTCCTTCTGGAATGATGATGTCATAATGAGCGCTGCACCTGACATTCTATCTACAGCTCTACTATCCAGACATGGTATAATAATGTACAGTATATATATATATATATATACACATACATATAGCGGTAGTAAGCAGATAAGAGGACCTGCTAGGCAACATGAATTTAGAATATTAAACCACTTGACATCAGCCGCTATTACTACCTGCGCCTACAGTATGTGCTGTCCCCATACAGTACTGCTCTTCTACCAGTGTGGTGACCCCTGTCTGCACAGTAGAATGGTATGTTCCATGGATCAGTGTGTCCATGGCCAAGACATGGGGTCATTCATGTGACTCAGGCACATATAATGTGGCCCCTGGCAATGCATGATACATGTCTTGTCACTAAAAGTTTTCCAAGATTTTTATACTGATGACCTATGACCTATCCTCATATAAAAACCGGACAACCCCCCAAATATATAAACTGGAGAACTTCTATGATACAGAATGTATACAGTAGATACTGCTGACATTGTCGGCCTTATTCATACATAAAAGATCAGGCCTTGTTGCCCCCATAGCAATCAATCACAGAGCTGCTTTCATTTTTCCAGTGCAGTTTAGAAAATGAAAGCTGGTATCTCATTGGTTGCTATTGGCAACAAGGCCAGATTTACAAATGGGGCCCTTATAATTACATAGTTTATATATTATTAGTACTTGGTGGCCATTGTAGACTCAAGCCTCCCCAGAACAGCGGACTTGGCCAACAACATAGTTGCCAACTGTCCCAAATTTGGCGAGACTGTCTTTGATTTTCAGACTATCGTATGTGGGTGTTACCAGGCGGGATCCGGGCAATCCCAGGGGCAGGGCTTATATGCCTTGATTTTACCCTCTGAAGCTTTGGTAAGTATGGAACACTCTAATTTATATTTTCTCCTCCCTCATGCTTATGGAGATGCTAGGGGGTCGGGGGAGACGATATTGAATGTTTATGTTCAGCTATAGACCGAGCTGTCCCCCCACACCCTGCCGACCGCACTCCGCTCCTGGCACTGGCACATAGGCCTAAAAGCCGTCACCCAGCAGGTAATCACATCGGAAGCTCAGGCTGCTAAGTTTTCCACTTTTACCTCAAATCACAACATCAATGTGAACAGATGCCGAGACATGGCAGGCGTTTAACCCCTTCTATCCTTGGCCTTCCTGCCCAGGCCTATTTTTGTAAATCTGACCTGTGTCACTTTAGTTTCAATAATTTTTATTAATTTTATCAGAGCACAAAAAGGAAAGAATATAATGCAAAATATGTAGCACAAGTGTGGGCGCAGCCACGTTAATGAGCAGAAGTCATGACAGATGAACACGAGAACATACAGATAATCATATCTCCTGATCGGTACCGTGGATTCCGGTATTTAACAGAGGAGATAATTTTGGAGGTGCAATCCTCGCGTCAGGAACAAGGAGGATAAGCACAGGTCATAAACCTATGAGGCTGCACACGTCGTGCAGCAACAATAATAGAGGAAGGCAACAACAAACATCCTAAGGAAACAAGGCAGTACTAAAGAGACAGGACAAACAGACAGATCAAGGACAAGACAGGTAACACAAGGGGAATGAGGGTAGAGGAACATGGTCTAGCTATTCAAAAGCACGAACATGTTATACTGCCTAGGGGGAATAATGGGAGCTTTGAGTCCACCCACTCCAGGTAAGGCGCTTAAGCTTATCTGAGACAATCGACACTGGCAGAGATAATTCGTATCTACACGTTTGGTTGGTTTCCTGTACAATTTCAGTGATTGTGGTTCTTTCCAATGTCTAGTGATAACCAATTTAGCGTGCAGCAGGATACGGCCTACAATATTGCAGGGTAGGGGAGGGATGTCCCATATGCCCAAAAACAGAAGTGCTAGCTCTGGACGAGGTGCCAGTGTGTATTCCATCAACGTGGAGATCAAGGAAAAGATCTCTCGCCAAAAGATAGTGATAACAGGACACTTCCAGAGGATATGGAACAGCGTGCCTTGGCCTCCACAATTTCTCCAACAATACGGAGAGGTTGTTGGGTAAATTAAGTGTAGCCTTTGAGGCGTAAAATACCAATTGAGCAAGGTCTTCAATCCTGCCTCGTAGTGAGAGACACATTTAAAACTGCGAGTAAGGAACTTAATGGCGCTAGTCCAAGACTCCTCTGAGAAAGTGGCCTGCAATTCCCGCTCCCATCTAAGAATGGAAGGGGACTTAACAAAGGTATTTTTTCCACCCAACGAGTCATAGATACACCTTGTGGAGTATTTTTTAAAGAGAGATGGGAACTTGAAAAGTCTTAGAAGTGTTGAATTGACCGACGGAGGGGAACGTTCGATTTGCGAGAGGAGATGTCGGACTCTGAGGAAAGTAAAATATTCAGAATCTGGCAGGTTAAATTTATGTTGGAGGAGTGCAAACGGGAGGACAGACCGGTTTACTAGGATTTGTGAGATAGTGAGTATTCCGCATCTTTTCCACACATCGAGGTCAATGTCGGGAATGGATGATTTAATAGTTTGAAGGGTCGCGAACTCAAACAAGTGCGCAGTGGAGTCCCCTTGGTTCTTGTGGGTGGAGGACCATAGACTACCAACATGAGTAAGAGTAAGGAGGGGGCGGGGCAGGGATGTAGGGGTCCACAGAGCATGGATCAGGTAGTCCCTAAAGGACCATCGCTTCAGCACATAGGATTCTATTTGCTGCCATGCCTTCATGTCCCCTGAAGCCCAGAATTCCCTGGTGAAGGCAAGACCAATGGCTGTGAAATAATCTTTAATCGCTGGAAGGCCAGCTCCTCCCGCTGATTTCTTTTTGAACATTAGTGCTCGGGCAACTCTGGGCCTAGAGGAGCCCCAAACATACCTGCTTAAGAGAGTTTGGGCTTTGTGGAAAACGTAGTTGGGATCGGCACAGGGAGGGCTCGGAATATATAAATGAGCTTCGGCAATGTCATCATCTGAAATGCCGCTATTCTCCCCATCCAGGAAATGGTTTGCGTGGAAAAGGTGCTAAAGTCCTTTGTCATAACGTCAAGCAGAGGGACGTAATTTCTAGTGTAAAGCAAAGTGCAGGGGGTCGTGATTTTTATGCCTAGGTAGGGGATCTCCGACGATTGCCAGTCAAGATCAAACATCGCACGCAGTGTGGCCAGGTCCGAGGAGGGATGTTAATTGGAAGCGCTTGCGATTTTGAATTATTAATTTTATAATATGAGAGGAGACCATAATGTGTGATTGTATCAAGGGCCGACTGGAGGGAATGTGAGGGGTTAGTAAGCGTGAGGAAAATATTGTCCGCGTACAGGGAGATAGTGTGTGTGCTATCTCCCACGCGAACCCCAGTGATAGTAGGTAGGTTCCTGATATGTTGCGCCAGCGGCTCCAGAGCAAAAATAAAAAGGAGGGGCGAAAGGGGGCATCCCTGTCTGGAGCCGTTGATAATGGCAAAAGGCTCAGAGAGAATGCCATTAACCCATACCCGCGCGGAGGGTGAGGAGTATAGACCTTTAATGGCCTGTAGGATCCGTCCAGAGAAGCCCATCTTGCTGAGGGTAGAAAAGGCATAGTCCCAGTGTAGGCGGTCAAACGCCTTTTCTGCGTCTAGTGTCACCGCAAGTATTGGGAGGTCATGCCTTTCAGCAAAATCCACCAAGTCCACAACACGTCTCGTGTTGTCAGACGCCTGTCTACCCGCCACAAAACCGGCCTGGTCCGGGTGGATCAGGGAAGGGAGAAGGGGGGTAGCCTACTTGCCACAATTTTAGCAAAAATTTTTATATCTGAATTTAACAAGGAAATAGGCCTAAAGTTTTGGGGTACGTCCATCGGCTTTCCTGGTTTTGGAATGGTGACCACCAGCGCCCCCAACATTTCCGAGGGGAACGGGGTCCCATCTAGGACTTGATTAAATACATCCTGTAGGTGAGGCACAAGAATGGATTGAAAGTGGCGGAAGTACTCATTGGAGAGTCCATCAGGACCAGGAGATTTACCTAGAGGTAAAGCGGAGATTACTTTCGCTACCTCTGTTGTCGTGATGGGGACATTTAGGGATTGGAGTTGTTGAGAGGTGAGGGTGGGGAGAGAGGCAGTAGAGAGAAAGTTTTCCACAAGAGAAGGGTAGTCACAGGGCAGGGGAACGGTATCTTTCAGATTATATAATGATTGGTAGTACAATTTAAATTGGTCGGCTATATCCCTCGGGTCCTGGAGCCTCGCATTGGTCTCAGAATATAGCAGATACGGAATTCTAGATTTGGCTTGCTGCTTTTTCAGCTGCTGAGCCAGTAAGCGACCAGCCTTGTTGCTTTGGGAATAGTATCTAGCTTTCATTCTGCTAAAGGCTTTGTGGTAGTTTTGGAGTAGGAGGGCACTGAGTTTATGTCGGGCTACGCGGAGGGAAGCAGAGGTTTGCAGAGAAGGTTGTCGCTTATTAAGTGTTTATAGTTTAGCTATTTCCTCTAAGGCCTGCGCAACATCTCTCTCTCTGTGTTTTTTCACAGTGGCATTAAGTTTAATCAGGGCTCCTCTCATAAAGGCCTTATGGGCTTGCCACAGCGTAAACATATTAGAAACAGATCCGGCGTTGAAGCTAAAATATTCTCTCATGTGTGTGGAAAGTTCTTCCACATTTTTAGAGTTATTAAAAAGGTATGTGTTATTTCTCCATATAGGAGCTCTCTGAGCTTGATATTGTTCCTCCAAGGTAAGTGTAATAGGAGCATGGTCGGACCATTTTATAAGGCCAATATGTGTGGAGATAGCGTGAAGCAGGGTGGTTTGATCGACCATAAAAAGATCGATTCGGGAATAGGAGAGATGTGGGGGGGAGAAGTAAGTATAATCCCTTTCCGTGCTATGCTGGGCTCTCCAGACGTCCAGCAAACCCTCCTCTTTCAAAAAGTTTGCTACGCCTGAATCATTCCTCCGTGTAGGTGAGGAAGAATCCAAGGGGGGAAATAACGTCGAGTTGAAGTCTCCGCACAAAATCAATTTTCCCTGTTTAAGTGTATTAACTTTGCGTAGGAGTATGCGCAGGAAAGTTAGCTGGTGGGTATTGGGGGCGTACAGGCTGACTAGAGTGTAAATAATGTTATTGATGGAACACACCAGGATCACAAACCGGCCAGAGCTATCCAGATGGGATGAAATAGGCGAAAATGCAACAGTATTTTTGATAGCTATAAAGGTACCTCGTTTCTTGCCGTGGTAATGAGAGTGGAAGATGGTGGGGAATAGACGATGAGTAGGTGGGACTCTTGGACACACAACATATCAGCTCCGGCAGCTAGGGCTTCAGACCACAGATAGGACCTCTTCTGCGGGCAGTTGAGACCTTTAACATTGAGACTCAAGAGTTTGAGACCCATTTACCTAGGGAAGCAATAGCAAACCTCGCATAAAGCAGTAAGATCTTATCGTCAGCGGGATATACGGCAACACACAAACGGTCAATGGGTGGGAGAGGAACGGAGATACACTAGGGAGGGGGGAGACAAGGACGTGAAATACAATAGACGAACAAACAAACGGTGAGTCAAGATAAGCAGAACAAAAGATATCGCGTAAGGCGACAGAAGCCGCCTACTGAGTGGGAGGGCGAATGTCCGGTGCTAGAAGTGGAGAACTGTAAAAAAGGATAAACAAGTGACGCCAGCAGGAGGGGTAGGCACCAAAATGGCAAGCATATGAG
The DNA here is from genome assembly GCA_033119425.1 of Bufotes viridis. NCBI lineage: Eukaryota > Metazoa > Chordata > Amphibia > Anura > Bufonidae > Bufotes > Bufotes viridis. The sequence continues at coordinate 58,257,104 of CM065589.1, read as the reverse complement.
GAGAGTACCCCTCTCCAGGACGATTAAAGCAAAACTGTCCCGCACAGGGGAATGCAGGAAACTTCAAGCTGTCCAGTGGAAATGCGTCAAAGGTAGAGAAAAATGTCCTCTCAGGTGCCTGTTGGAGATGTAGGACGAGAGAAGGGTGTTCCTGGAAGCTCTCTAGGTCCAGACGACGGTAGCGGAATCATCCATAGTAGAAGCAGGTGACGCCCCTCTTCCAGAGATTTCACTACATGAGTTTGACCATTTCTGCGAATCAATAATTTCAAGGGGAACCCCCATTTATATGGAATATCGTTGTCTCGGAGTGCAGTGGTGATGGGCATCAGCGCCCTGCGTGAGCGCAAGGTGGTCATGGATAGGTCAGTAAAAAGTTTAACCTTTTGGTAGGGAGCTGGGAGAGGGTTCTTCTTCCGTGCAGCAAACATCAGAGCCTCCTTGGTGTGGAAGAAGTGTATACGTGCTAAGGTATCCCGTGGAACAGTAGGTCCCAGGTGTGCGGGTTTTGGGATCCGATGAGCCCTATCTATAATCATATCCGGAGTTGGGATTTGCGGTAGAAGTACCTTCATAAGCCCTTTTAAGTATGCCTGTAATTCCGAAGGTGCAACATCCTCAGGTATGCCCCTGAACTTTATATTGTTTCGCCGGGAGCGATCCTCCATATCTGCTAACTTCAGCTTAATAGCCTCAACTTGGTCAGTCAGATCATTACAGGTGTCGATGACCTCATTTTGGGATGAGGCAAATTCACTCATTTTAGTCTCAATGTGCCCAATTCTACTCTCAGTAGACTTCACTCTGGTAAATAAGGGGTGAAGCAGTTCCTCAATGTCGGTGTGGAGCGAGGACTTTAGGGCTAACAGCATTAGTTTGAGCGAGTCCTCTGTAACTGGCCTGTCAGAAGTAGTAAGGGACTGAAAGGGGTCTGCAGATCTGTTACTCACTGACTGCGATCCATGGTGTGCAGCACCCGTCCAGTCCAGCTCTCTTGCAGGGGCTTCATTCTCCTGATGCTGCCCGCCAGTAGATGCGCACGTGAGGTAGGCCTCGCCAGCAGTGGAGTGTCGGGCGCCATCTTGGGCCGCAGAGGCGCCGGGTGCTGCGCTGCTATCCTCAGGCGTTGGTGGAAGGGACAGCTGAGGGGAGCGCAGAAGAGAAGGGGACACGGAGCAGTCCGGAGGTGAGGGTGTGCGGGGCAGCGGTGCAGGCGACAGGGCTCCGATCGGTGATGCAGGCGGAGGGTCCACTGGAGGATCGGCGCCATCTTTGTCTTTATACTTGGTGAAATAAGTCTCCACCGATCCGTCCTGGAGCTTAGGCAGGTGTCTCTTTGACTTCCCCATGGCGGCCGTGAGGTATGAGGGCACCATAGGCAGTAGCTGCCACTGATTAGAAGTCGGTGAGAGGGGGAAAAGCTGTGGAGTAGTCGCTGTGGTGCAGGAGCTCCTCTTTCATGCGGCCATCAAGGTCGGCAGCCTTTTTCACATCCACATTATCGTTATCGTATGTAGGATGGTTATTGTGGTACTTGTAGTCCGTTGCTGGCATCTTCAATTGTATGCATTTTTTTGCTGTTGATTGCCATCAGCAACGGACTAAGAGTGCAGGATATGCTCCCCTATATACATGCACAACTGCATATGGGTTGAGCATATCCTGCTTGTTAAACACCACACCCTGTTTTCTAATGAGTCATTCACTTCTCCCATCTTTTCCCTCGGGCTCAGACCACCATGATGACTTATTTCACAAGTTGTGCTGCAAAGTTTGTAACAGAGACATCTTTGACTCCTCACTTTTCCAGCATCTGCCCTACCTTTCCCCAACCTACACAAACCGCCTATCCGGCTGATCCCCCCAGTTCTGTGCCTGTTGCTGCCCAATTACATTACTGACTGTGCGGCACGGTGCCCCCAAATACTGCACCTCATGAATAGCATCACAACTATAATTACCCCGTACACCAGCCACAGCCACCTGCAGATGCCATCAAGAGCAGTGCTCACCAGGGGATCACTAATCCTCTACTGATGGGCCCCTCCGTGTGAGTGGGCCCTGGGGCGATGTTCTGTCAACCCTCATTAGCTATACTTTTGAGCAGATCTAAGTGACAGAAAAGGGACCTGAGCCCGGCCCCATCTCTGATGGCTCTATGTCCATTTAAAGAGGTGAGATGATCTATAACTAGGGGCCCCCAAGTCCCCTCTTTGAATGTAGCAGCAGTGCAGATGTCAGACCACTGCTCCATTCACTTCTGTAGGGCTGACATAGAACTGTGCACGCGGGACCCCCTCATTCTTGGGATCATGGGAGTTCCAGAGGCTGAACCCCCGGCCATCTATTAATCAACTATCCTGAGGACACGGAACATTGAAATGATAGTAATAGGAGTGGCCAGGGGCGTAGCTAAACACTCATGGACCCCGATGCAAGAGTTCAGCGTGGCCCCCCTTCCCTCAGTGCTTTGTGGCCAGATTGAAAAAATTGAAATTGCAGCCCCCCCCCCCCCCCCCCGCCAAATTACTTTCTATAATACCTGCATCTTTTTATGTGGCACTAGGGTTCTTGAGCTCCCTAAGGCTCCTGGGACCCGTATAGCTATGCCCTTGGGAATGGCTATGACAGAAGAAACCTAAGACCACTTGTGTAAACAAAACCCTTTACATACCCCCCCTCCACCAAAAAAAACATGGAAATTTTATGTGAATTTTTATTTAAAATACAGGAATAGAGTCAATTTAGTAGGAATCAATTAACCTATCTGTATATTTTTGGAGTGTGGGAGGAAACCGGAGAACCCGGAGTAAACCCACGCAGACACGGGGAGAACATACAAACTCCATGCAGACGTAGTCTTTGGTTGGATTGGCACCCAGGGATGAAGCGCTGCAAGGCACCAGTGCTAATCACTGAGCCACCGTGCTGCCCATGATGTTGAGGAGGAGACTCTCCAGAGGACACTTCTTGGTTTTCTCTGTTGGTCAGTGATGGTCAGTAGAATCCAGCAGAGGATGAATGTGAAGCATCCAAGGTGGAACTCTTCAGACGTCATCCGTCATCTGGGTGATCTTTGGGTACATTGGTGCAGATTTTTTGGCGTCCATGATGAAGGAGAAGTAGAAGACTGGATGGTACTAGAGACAAAGCAAAACATAATCAGACCTCACTGTATCCTCACTTACATTACTATATGGAGTCTGGGTGACACTGGACTTACCTGTGTCTTCTGCACCACCTACATCCTCCTTCATCCATTTCATTAAAAGCAGCGGACGCGGCACAGGGGGCAGTGTGGATTTGCCCGAATCCAGCGTGCGATGCAAGGCAGGTGGAATACGTGGGAACATGGCAGAACGGTGACTTGCTCTCCAATCTCGTAGTCCTCCATGCAGATGGTGCAGGACTGGAGGTCTTCATTATCAGTGAAGTTTCTAGATGGGAGTCTCTGAATCTGCCTGGCCCTCCTGCCTCGCAGACGTCTTCCTCGCACAGGCCTGTTGTTTGTAGCCTGTGCAGTTGGCTGTATGTTGGGAACCAGTTGGCTGGTGCTTGGTGCTGGTTCCTCTAGCCTCTCAGATGTTCGCTGAGGAGATCTGCTTCGGTCTCTGGATGTTTGCAGGCTATTTAGCGGCTCTCTGGTGCTGGGACCTGGTGTTGGCTCTTCCAGGGTAGATGGATCAGTCCTGGGTTGGGATTCTTCAGCAGTTCTCAGCTCAGTCCCATCATTTATACGAACGCCACTTGTTTCTGGCTGTTCGGCTGGTCGTATTGGGGACCGGCTTCTATCCGCATCTGGCCTGGGGCGTGGTGGAACTCGACCACGTCTTCGTCCTCTGTCTGGGACATTCTCGTGGTCATCATCAGTTTCCACTGGTTGACGCCGTCTAATCCTTTGAGACCTCAGTCTTCCATCAGCAATGCCTAGGAATGACACAAGGATACAATGATGTGAGAGAGGGAAGAGAGACAGTGGAGGAGGAGAGAGAGAAAGGGAGAGAGACTGAAGGAGAGAGAGAGGCACAGGGAATGTGTCAGTGTGTGTGTGTGGGGGGAGGTAAATTATACATAAGATATTCCACCCAAGGTAACTGTCCCTAAAATTCCCCTTACCTTCATCTCCTGATTGGCTCATCCATGAGCTCTGGTCAATGGCCAGCTGCAGGAGTTCCCGGTAGCTCATCGCTCCGGCTTGTAGGCAGTTATATAGAAGATTGTAGAGTCCACAAATCGGATGGACCCTACTATTCAGAAGATGCACTTGGTGTTTACGTGCAGTAGCTTTGGCAGTAGCCTTCGCTTAGGAAATGGCCCTGTGGACCAATAGGTTATGAAGTTGCCTCCGCTTAGAGAAGTTTCGGCAGAGCTTCCGCTTAGGTAATGGTCCTGTGGACCAATAGGTTATGAAGTTGCCTCCGCTTAGAGAAGTTTCGGCAGAGCTTCCGCTTAGGTAATGGTCCTGGGAACCGACTGAGTTTTTGGAAGTAGCCTCCGCTTAGAGAAGTTTTGGCTGTAGCTTCCACCAGAAAATGGCGCTGGACTGACCGTGGTTGGGGACTTTCCAGAGTCATGTCTTTGTGATGTCATAATTAGTGATACCTCAGCCAAAGCGGCTGTGATTGGTCTGATTGGTCCTTCTAGAATGATGATGTCATAATGGGCGCTGCACCTGACATTCTACCTACAGCTCTACTATCCAGACATGGTATAATAATGTACAGTATATATACACACACATACATATAGCGTAAAAATATAAGAGGGTGGCGGCAACACTCCACACGTGGGAACAAGTAGTTAAAAATATATATTTATTTCAGAACAGGGGCGACTCGCCCATTAAAACCAATGAAACCAAACTACCACCAATTAGGTGGGTATAATGCAACAGTGTGAACAGTATCTTAACCTCTTTGGACACAATAAACCTATATGGGAGGTGAATGAGTTAGATTTAGCGTCCTTATTGTTCATATAATGGTGACCGCAGTTAATCCACTGAGTACGTGGGATAGTCCGTAGCCAAGATGAAACTTTATGCTGGCTGTTAGTCCTTATAGCCCTCAGCAGTCCAGTGCTTTGCTGTATACAATGTAGAAGTATCAGGGCAGGCTTAGCATTGTTTGTATGCCAGCGCTACGCAATAGTGCTGCTATTGGTCACGTGCCCGGCACTGCCGTGTTGAATTAGCAGTCCGGTAACAATAAGTATATGCCTCCGATTTAAGCACATATAGTGTCAGTTCGTCGCCACTGACAGAGCCCCTTACCTTAGCTTCTATGATATTTCATGTAACGCTGCTCCTCCAGTTGCACCCGCGGCGTCCCGCGTGGTGTTCGGGTCTATAGTGCGGCGTCTCACGTGACCCCTGGGGAGGAAGTAGTCGGGGCTGTCAGTGTGCCTCTGGGTCCTGATGTCTGACCTCCTGGTATCTGTATGCCGTACGGATGGTATTCTTCTTATTGTGTTTATGGTTTTAAATCCAAATCCTTGTTTTGTTGGTTCTTGTTGAAAATATATGTCCCTCTACAGTTGGCCCAAACGCGTTTCGGGGGTAACCCCTTCCTCAGTGGTCATCTGTAGTGGGTGAGTTGGAGGCTTTATATAGGTCCAAGGGCACAAGTTGTATGGAAGATCAGGACTGGATCCATATTTCAATCCCTTTGTTCTCACAAAGGGATTGAAATATGATCCTTCCAATTCTTTAGATAAATTCTCAACCTTCATCGGGGTGGAGAAATTTATTCGGAATCTATGTCTCAAGAAATATTTCCTAAAAAATCCTACTATATCCAATGCCACTACTGGTACATCCCCATTGAAATATACATATACCACTCTGAAAGAAAAATCCAAGAACTATCCCAGACAGGAAACTAGTGAGGAAATGGTTACCTTTAGAAAAAATGTCGAACGTGATCTGAGACATATAAGAAATAGAATTGTCAATAACAATATGACAAGGGGTGAGATTGCAGCGATTAAACAGCTACAAAAATGAATGACATTACCATTAGGCCAGCTGATAAGGGGGGGGCGGTAGTCATATTAGACACCGCCAGGTACATCTCCGAATGTGAGAGACAACTGGGAGATGCGTTGACATATGAGAAGCTTAAAGGGGATCCAACCGAACAATACTGGGAATCTCTTAAAGAGTATTGTGAGAGGGGTGTCACATCAGAGTATTTAACTGAACAAGAGGCTAAGTTTTTATGTAGCACAGAAAAAAGAATTCCAGCGTTCTACTGTGTCCCCAAGATCCACAAGAACCTCAAGTCCCCACCGGGACGTCCCATAGTGTCGGGCATTAATTCTATTTCAAGCAATCTATCACAATATATTGATAGATGGCTACAACCTCATGTAAAGAAAATTCCCTCGTATATCCGAGACACTACCGACATTGTGGTGACATTGGAGACCATCGAATGGGACCGAACGTGGATCTTGGGGACACTGGATGTAGGCTCATTGTACACCGTCATTGAGCATACAGCAGAAATCGATGCAGTCCACAAACAATTAATGAGAAATGACGAGATACATGAAGAACAAATGCGGTTTATACTGGAAGGCATACGCTACATCCTTACTCACAATTATTTTATTTTTGAGAGTGAATTTTACCTCCAGCGGACGGGTACAGCCATGGGGACCAGATTTGCCCCCAGCTATGCCAACTTATTTCTGGCCGAGTGGGAAGAAACAACCATTCGGGCCAGACTGGGGGCAAGTCTGGTCCTCTGGCGTCGTTATATAGACGACATCCTGTTCATCTGGAGAGACACGAAAGAGGTACTAGATAAGTTTTTAACTAGCATTAATAAAAATAATAATAATCTTGTCTTTACCCCCACTATTAGTCAAGAACACGTGGAATTTCTGGACTTGGATATTGGGATACATAATGGAAAGTTGAAGTGTAGTACCCATTTCAAACCAGTAGCTCGGAGCAGTTTTATAAGATTTGACAGTTGCCACCTCCCCCGGTGGCTTTTAAATGTGCCAACCAGTCAATTTAGAAGACTGAAGCGTAACTGCACGACAGAACTGAAATTTGAGGAGGAAGCTCGATATTTACAACAACAATTTGAGGAGAAACAATATCCTCCCAACTTAATAGAAAAGTCACTAGAGAGAGTCAGAAAAATGGATAGGAAAGAATTTTTTAAAATGAAAACGGAGACGGAAGAAAAAGATGACAATATCAGACTTTTTCTACCTTTCAGCTCTCAATATCGAAAGGTGGAAAAAATAATTAATAAGCACTGGGAACATCTACTTAAAGATAAATGGATTGGGCCTTTATTGAGCCCAACTCCCAAAATAGTATATACCAGGGCAGCTAATCTAGCGAGTAAAGTAGCCCCAACAATAAAAAATAAACAAACAAAAATAGGCAATAGCTGGTTGGCGCCAAAAGGCTTCTACAGGTGTGGAAGATGCAGCAACTGTCGTATTACTAAATTTGAAAAAAAGACGGAGACTGTATGTTCCACCATGAATGCCTTCAAATACACCATAAAAGAGTGCCTAACATGCGACTCAACGGGAGTTGTCTATCTCATTGAATGTATATGAAAGAAGCAATACATAGGACGCACCAAGAGGACCCTAAAAAAGAGAATTGCGGAACATGTTGCCAACATTAGAAAGGGCTACGAATTGCATGCACTATCCAAACATTTTGCGGCCATTGAAAAGATTAGGGTACCATGGAGGGGAGGCAATTTGATTTCCCATATGTCAAGACAGGAGTCGAGACGAATTTTCGAGTTTGAAACCATGCTCCCAAGTGGTCTCAATGCCGAGATGGAGATCTTTGGCTTCATATAGGGTGAAATGGCCCGCTGGGGATGCGGAATCGGAGTCAGGCCGTTTACCGACACTCTGATCCCCCCTCCCTACGGGCCCTCCACCCCCATACTTCACCACCTCAAGCCACTCCATTTCGTCAGACGAGTCCAGACCAATATTCCTACCACGGGGATTAGCAGGCAAAAGGACCGTTTACTACCAATAGATCCCCATGAGATATATGCTGGGTATACCATCTCTCCCAAATCCACAGAGACAAAAGGAGAATATATGACAAAATCTGTGTGTATGTCAAGACAGAGAATAACTTCCAGGAATATATAACAAAGAAATCTATAAGAATGATTTAAAAGGTCTTTTAGAGATAATTTTTTATATAATTTTTATGTATTTTTATTACTTGTATGTAATAATATATGTTTTTTATGCAAAGTATTAATATACTAATTAGCTCATATATACTACATAATACTCATGCAACAAATGTATACAATTATCCAAAGAGGTTCAATAAGTATGGATCCAGTCCTGATCTTCCATACAACTTGTGCCCTTGGACCTATATAAAGCCTCCAACTCACCCACTACAGATGACCACTGAGGAAGGGGTTACCCCGAAACGCGCTTGGGCCAACTGTAGAGGGACATATATTTTCAACAAGAACCAACAAAACAAGGATTTGGATTTAAAACCATAAACACAATAAGAAGAATACCATCTGTACGGCATACAGATACCAGGAGGTCAGACATCAGGACCCAGAGGCACACTGATAGCCCCGACTACTTCCTCCCCAGGGGTCACGTGAGACGCCGCACTATAGACCCGAACACCACGCGGGACGCCGCGGGTGCAACTGGAGGAGCAGCGTTACATGAAATATCATAGAAGCTAAGGTAAGGGGCTCTGTCAGTGGCGACGAACTGACACTATATGTGCTTAAATCGGAGGCATATACTTATTGTTACCGGACTGCTTAATCCAACACGGCAGTGCCGGGCACGTGACCAATAGCAGCACTATTGCGTAGCGCTGGCATACAAACAATGGTAAGCCTGCCCTGATACTTCTACATTGTGTACAGCAAAGCACTGGACTGCTGAGGGCTATAAGGACTAACAGCCAGCATAAAGTTTCATCTTGGCTACGGACTATCCCACGTACTCAGTGGATTAACTGCGGTCACCATTATATGAACAATAAGGACGCTAAATCTAACTCATTCACCTCCCATATAGGTTTATTGTGTCCAAAGAGGTTAAGATACTGTTCACACTGTTGCATTATACCCACCTAATTGGTGGTAGTTTGGTTTCATTGGTTTTAATGGGCGAGTCGCCCCTGTTCTGAAATAAATATATATTTTTAACTACTTGTTCCCACGTGTGGAGTGTTGCCGCCACCCTCTTATATTTTTATCTTATTGCTTGGTTTTTGTGGGTGAAACTGTGTGGCTGGTCACCTCCTTCCACCTATCTACTGGGTGTAGCCATTGATAAGATTTTTTAACATACATATAGCGGTAGTAAGCAGATAAGAGGACCTGCTAGGTAACATGAATTCAGAATATTAAACCACTTGACATCGGCCCCTATTACTACCTGCTCCTACAGTATGTGCTGTCCCCATATAGTACTGCTCTTTTACCAGTGCAGTGACCCCTGTCTGCACAGTAGAATGGTATGTTCCATGGATCAGTGTATCCATGGCCAAGACATGGGGTCATTCATGTGACTCACGCACATATAATGTGGCCCCTGGCATTGCATGATACATGTCTTGTCACTAAAAGTTTTCCAATATTTTTACACTGATGATCTATGACCTATCCTCATATAAAAACCGGACAACCCCCCAAATATATAAACTGGAGAACTTCTATGATACAGAATGTATACAGTAGATACTGCTGACATTGTCGGCCTTATTCATACAAATCATCTCATAAAAGATCAGGCCTTGTCGCCCATAGCAACCAATCACAGAGCTGCTTTTATTTTTCCAGTGCAGTTTAGAAAATTAAAGCTGGTATCTCATTGGTTGCTATTGGCAACAAGGCCAGATTTATAAATGGGGCCCTAATAATTACATAGTTTATATATTATTAGTACTTGGTGGCCATTGTAGACTCAAGCCCATCCAAAACAGCGGACTTGGCCAACAACATGCCAACTGTCCCAAATTTGGCGGGACAGTCTATGATTTTCATAGACAGTCCCGGAAAATTTGCTATGTCTCGGGCCGACAAAGGGTGGGACTATTGTATGTTGGTGTTCCCAGGCGGGATCGGGGCAATCCCAGGGGCAGGGCTTATATGCCCCGATTTTACCCTCTGAAGCGGTGTTAAGTATGGAACACGCTAATGTGTATGGGGGTCTCTCGACTGTTCCCTGACAGATGATGTCGGGGGAGAGAAATATTGGGTGAAATTAATATTTTCTCCTCTCTCATCCTTATGGAGATGCTAGGGGGTCGGGGGAGACGATATTGAATGTGTATGTTCAGCTATAGACCGAGCTGTCGTCCCCCCCCCCAACACCCTGCCGACCGCACTCCGCTCCTGGCACTGGCACATAGGCCTGAAAGCCATCACCCAGCAGGTAATCACATCAGAAGCTCGGGCTGCTAAGTTTCCCACTTTTACCTAAAATCACAGCAAAAACCGTAACAAAACTGCAATGTGAACAGATCCCGAGACATGGCAGGCGTTTTACCCCTTCTACCCTTGGCCTTCCTGCCCAGGCCTATTTTTGCAAATCTGACCTGTGTCACTTTATGTGGTAATAACTTTGGAATGCTTTTACTTATCTTACCGATTCTGAGACACATTGTACTTTATGTAAGTGATAAATTTAAGTCAATATTTTTTTCCTTTATTTGGGAAAAACATCAAAATTTACTGAAAATTCAGAAAATTCACTTTGAAATTTTTTACATTTAAGACAGATAGTAATACCTAATAAAATAGTTATCAATCATCATTCCGCATATGTCTACTTTATGTTGGCATCATTTTTTAAATGTCATTTTATTTTTTTAGGATGTCAGATGGCTTTGAAATTTAGATGCAAATTTTAGATTTTCCAGAAACCAATTTTTTTAAAGAACCAATTCAGATAGCCACTTTTAGGGGTTTACATAATATAAATTGACAATGAATTAACCCATTTTAGAAACTACACTACTCGAGTTATTCAACACTTTTTTTTTTTATCAAACTTTGTTAACCCTTTGGGTGTTTCACAAGAATGAAATGAAAAGGAGATGAAAAACCCAAATTTTGCTTTTTTAGGCAGATTTTCCATTTTCATATATATTTTCCTGTAACACAACAAGAGGTGACAGACAAACAAAAGTCATTATCTATTACCCTGTTTCTGCAGTTTATAGAAACACCTCATTTGTGGCCGTGAACTGCTGTATGGGCACACAGCAGGGCACAAGGAGCAACATATAGATTTTGGAGCGCAGATCTCACTGGAATAATTTTTCAGCTCAATGTCACTATTGAAGACACCCTGATGCTCCCCTACAGTAAAAATCTTAATAGGTGACCAAATTCTGGAAACGACACCCCTCAAGGAATCTTTCAAGGCATGTAGTGAGCACTTATACCCCAAAGGTGTTTCATAGAATTAGGAAACACTTGACTGTGAAAATGAAAAATTATATTTTTTTCTAGCAAAAGTGATTTTAGGCCCAAATCTTTCACTTTCACAAGGGAGAACTGGAGAAAATGCACCCCCTAATTTGTTGCCCATTTTTTCCTGATTATGGCAATAATGTGCTTGTATACTGCTATATGGGCAAATCACAGGAGTGAGAAGGAAAGGAGCACCAAAAGGTTTCTGGAAGGAAGATTTCTCCTGAATAATCGACAGGCACATATCGTAATTGACCACACCCTGATGTACCACTAGAGTGGTAACCGCCAAAAAGTGACCCTATTCTGGAAAATACACCCCTCGAGGAATCTTTCAAGATGTGTGGTGAGAACTTTGTCCTCGAAGGCGATTCATGGAATTGGCTGTGAAATTTTTTTTCCAGAAAAAAGGACTTTAGGCCCACATTTTTCACTTTCACAAGGGGTAACTCGAGAAAATGCACCCCATAATTTATTGCCCATTTTGTCCTGATTACAGCAATACCCCATATGTGCTTGTATACTGCTATATGGGCGTACCACAGGGGTCAGAAGGAAAGGAGCACCAAATGGCTTCTGGAAGGCAGATTTCACCGGAATGATTGACAGGCACCATCTCGTAATTGAACACACCCTGATGTACCCCTAGAGTGGAAACCCTCAAAAAGTGACCCCATTCTGGAAACTACACTCCTCAACGAATATTTCAAGATGTGCAGTGAGCACTTTGACCCATCAGACGTTTCCCACAATTAGGAAACACTTGAAAATGAAAAATTAAACTTTTTTCCAGAAAAAGTTGCTTTACACCCACATTTTTCACTTTGAAAAGGGGTAACAGGACAAAATGCACCCCACTTTTTGTAACCAATTTTCCACCTGAATATGGCAACACCCCACATGTGCTCAAAAAGGAATGCATGAGCGCATGGCTGGATTCAAAAGGGAAGGAGCGCCATAGGGCTTTTGGAGGACAGACTTTGCAGGATTGGCTTTTGGGAGCTACACTCGGGTCCATAAATATTAAGACACCACCACAATTCTAACATTTTTGGCTCTATATACCACCACAATGGATTTGAAATGAAACAAACAAGATGTGCTTTAACTGCAGACTGTCAGCTTTAATTTGAGGGCATTTACATCCAAATCAGGTGAACGGTGTAGGAATTACAACAGTTTGCATATGTGCCTCCCACTTGTTAAGGGACCAAAAGTAATGGGGCAGAATAATAATCATAGATCAAACTTTCACTTTTTAATACTTGGTTGCGAATCCTTTGCAGTCAATTACAGCCTAAAGTCTAGAACGCATAGACATCACAGACGCTGGGTTTCATCCCTGGTGATGCTCTGCAAGCCTCTACTGCAACTGTCTTCAGTTCCTGCTTGTTCTTGGGGCATTTTCCCTTCAGTTTTGAAATGCATGCTCAATCGGATTCAGGTCAGGCGATTGACTTGGCCATTGCATAACATCCCACTTCTTTACCTTAAAAAAACTCTTTGGTTGCTTTTGCAGTATGCTTTGGGTCATTGTCCATCTGCACTGTGAGGCGCCGTCCAATGAGTTCTGAAGGATTTGACTGAATATGAGCAGATAATATTGCCTGAAACACTTCAGAATTCATCCTGCTGCTTCTGTCAGTAGTCACATCATCAATAAATAGAAGAGAAGCAGTTCCATTGGCCGCCATACATGCCCACGCCATGACACTACCACCACCAGGCTTCACTGATGAGGTGGTATGCTGAGGATCAGGAGCAGTTCCTTTCCTTCTCCATACTCTTCTCTTCCCATCACTCTGGTACAAGTTGATCTTGGTCTCATCTCTCCATAGGATGTTCTTCCAGAACTGTGAAGGCTTTTTTATATGTTGTTTGGCAAACTCTAATCTGGCCTTCCTGTTTTTGAGGCTCACCAATAGTTTCCATCTTGTGGTGAACCCTCTGTATTCTCTCTGGTAAAGTCTTTTCTTGATTGTTGACTCTCACACACATACACCTACCTCCTGGAGAGTGTTCTTCATCCGGCCAACTGTTGTGAAAGGTGTTTTCTTCACCAGGGAAAGAATTCTTCGGTCATCCACCACAGTTGTTTTCCGTGGTCTTCTGGGTCTTTTGGTGTTGCTGAGCTCACCATTGCGTTGCTTATTTTAAAGAATGTTCCAAACAGTTGTTTTGGCCACGCCTAATGCTTTTGCTATCTCTCTGATGGGTTTGTTTTGTTTTTTCAGCCTAATGATGGCTTCACTTTGGATCTCATCTTGGGAGTTGATAGCAACAGATTCCAAATGCAAATATCACACTTGAAATGAACTCTGGGTCTTTTATCTGCTCATTGTAATTGGGAAAACGAGGGAATAACACACACCTGGCCATGGGACAGCTGAGAAGCCAATTGTCCCATTACTTTTGGTCCCTTAACCTCTTTAGGACACAGGGCGTACAGATACGCCCTGATGTCCTGGTACTTAAGGACACAGGGCGTACCTGTACGCTCTGTGTATTTCCAATCACTGCCGCATGGCCAGCAGTGATCGGAACGGGTTGCCTGCTTAAATCATTTAGCAGGCACCCTGTGACAATGCCTAGGGGGTCCTGTGACCCCCCCCCCCCCGCGACCTGCGGTTTGTGGCACTTATGCATGTTTCTGATCCCTGCGGTCCATGACAGCAGGGATCAGAAACCTCAAATTAGCTGTATTTCAACGTAAATTAGGGAGGATTGTGGGCAATGCGGGAGGGAGGCGTGTGGCAGTGTGGAGGGGCGGGCGCGCGTTCTTCCGTCCGCCCCCCATTTATCCAGGATTGCTGAGCGGTTAGATCAGTGTCAGCTCATTGCTGACACTCTGATTCAAACGGCTGACATCTATGCAGATGCCAGCCGTTGTAATCCCTTCCATACCGTGGTCCGTAGGGACCGCTGTATGGTAGGGGTTAACAGGGAGGGAGCTCCCTCCCTCTCCCATCGGGTGGCTGCTGTGCTTTTTCAGCTCCCAGACAGGATGCTATCACAGAGGGAGGGAGCCCCCTCCTTCCCCGTCTGGGGGAAGGTTCCCATGGCAACATGACACCTTCTCAGGCATAACTGCTGTCTATGGTGCTAAAAAGATCTGTGCTAAAGGCAGATATCTGTTCAGACAAAAATGTAAGTGAAATACAGTACAGTACACTATATAGTGTACTGTACTGTATTATACAGACATCTGACCCACTGGATCTTCAAGAACCAAGTGGGTTTGGGTAAAAAGAAAATGTAAAAAAGTGAAAAAAAGTAAAAATAAAAACACATTTATCAAAAAAATAAAATTCCCTACATATGTTATATATCACCGCGTCCGCAACGACCTGATCTATAAAACTGTCATGTTACATTCCCCGCACGGTAAACGCCATAAAAAAAATAAAATAAAAACTATGATGAAATTGAAATTTTGCCCACCTTACTTCACAAAAAAGGTAATAAAAGTGATCAAAAAAGTCGTATGTATGCCAAAATGGAACCATTTAAATCGGTGCCTCATCCCGAAAAAAATGAGACCCTACATGAGACAATGGCCTAAAAAATAAAAAAAATATTGCTCTCAGACTAAAACATGATTTTTTTGTTTCAAAAATGCTTTTTTTATCTTAAACGTAAAAAAAAAGAAAGTAGACATATTAGCTATCGTCGCGTCCAGAAGACCCTGCTTTATAAAAAATACCACATTACCTAAACCCTGAGGTGAACACCGTAAAAAAAAAACCACGTCAAAAAAGCTATTTTTTGTCACCTTACATCACAGAAAGTTTGATAGCAAGTGATCAAAAAGTTGTATGCCCCCCAAAATAGTGCCAGTCTAACCGTCATCTCATCCTGCAAAGATGGTACCGAACCTGAGACAATTGCCTAAAAACTGAAAAAACTATGGCTCTCAGACTATGGAGACACTAAAACATGTTTTTTTTTTGTTTCAAAAATAATATTATTGTGTAAAACTAAAAAAAACAATAAAAGAAAGTACCCATATTTTGTATCGCCACGTCCATAAGAACCTGCTCTATAAAAATATCATATGACCTAACCCCTCAGGTGAACACTGTCAAAAAAATTAAATAAAAACGGTTTAAAATTTTTTTGTCACCTTACATCACAAAAAGTGTAATAGCAAGCGATCAAAAAGGCGTATGCCCTCCAAAATAATGCCAATCTAACCATCATCTGATACTGAACCTGAGACAATTGCCCAAAAGCTAAAAAAAACTGTGGCTCTCAGACAATAGAAACACTAAAACATGATTTTTTTTTGTTTCAAAAAATGATATTATTGTGTAAAGCCTAAATAAATCAATAAATGTATACATATTATGTATCGCCACGTCCGTAAGAACCTGCTCTATAACAATATCACATAATCTAATCCCTCAGGTGAACAACTTAAAAATAAAAAATAAAAATGGTGTAAAAAGCACAAATTTTGTCGCATTACATCACAAAAAGTGTAATAGCAAGCGATCAAAAAGGTATGCACACCCAAAAATCATACTATTAAAACAGTCATCTCATCCTGCAAAAAATGAGACCCTAACTAAGACAATCGCCCAAAAAGTTAAAAAACTATGGCTCTCAGACTATGGAGAGACTAAACTGATTTTTTTTGCTTCAAAAATTACCGTATTTTTCGCCCTATAAGACGGTTTTTGAGGAGGAAAATAAGAAAAAAAATATTTTGAACCAAAAGGTGTACTTTTGGTGTTTTATTTTACTAACGGTGTTCTGTGCATGACACTATTATGACGCACTGTTATGGGGGATCTGGGGATGGCACTGTTATGGGGAATCTGGGGATGGCACTGTTATGGAGGCATCTGTGGATGACGCACTGTTATGGGGGAAGCTGGGGATGGCACTGTATGGGGGCCTCTGTGGATGGCACTGTATGAAGGCATCTGTGGATGGCACTGTATGGAGGCATCTGGGGATAGCACTTTATGGGTGCATCTGTGGGTGGCACTGTATGAGGGCATCTGTGGGTGGCACTGTATGGGGGCATCTGGGTGGCACTGTATGGGGCATCTGTGGACTATGGGGCATCTGGGATGGCATGCATGGGGACTATGGATGACATGCTATGTGTCATCCACAGATCCCCCATAGCAGTGCCATCCCCAGATGCCCCCATACAGTGCCATCCACAGATGCCCCCATACAATGGGTGTGATGACCCTCAATACAGGGGGTGGGGGTCCGGCATCTTGTTTGCTAATGACAGCGGGCCCGGTGCAGTAACTGTATTCTACTACACCGGGCCCGCTGTAGTAATGTTATGGCAGTCATTAAAACTATAATTTTCAGAACAGTAAATCCATGTTGTATTACCCTACCTAATGCACGATCGCAGGCAGGAGGCCGGGCGGGCGGCGGCAGCGTAACGTCACGTGCCCGCTCCGCCCACTTTATGAATGAAGCAGGCGGAGCAGGCGCGTGACGTAGTCAGTTACGCTGCCGCCGCCCGTCCTGCCTCCTGCCTGCGATCGTGCAATAGGTAGGGTAATACAACATGGATTTACTGTTCTGAAAATTATAGTTTTAATGACTGCCATAACGTTACTACAGCGGGCCCGGTGTAGTAGAATACAGTTACTGCACCGGGCCCCGCGATTATTACCAAACAAGACTGCCGCCCCCAGCCCCTCCTCCTTGATACACACGCCGGCTGCGCTGTTCAGCAGCGCGGCGGTGTATCAGTGTTTGTCGCATTCGCCCCATAAGACTCAGCACTATTTTTACCCCACTTTTGGGGGGGGAAAAAGTGTGTCTTATAGGGCGAAAAATACGGTATATTATTGCGTAAAACTTAAATAAATTTAAAAAGTAAACATATTAGGTATCCCTGCTTCCATAACAACCTGCTCTATAAATATACTACATGATCTAATCTGTCAGATGAACGTTGTAAATAATAAAAAATAAAAACGGTGCCAAAACAGGTATTTTTGGGCAAATTTTCCATTTTATTCCATTTTTTGGAAGCAAGGGTAAACAGCCAAACAAAACTCAATATTTATTGCCCTGATTCTTTAGTTTACAGAAACACCACATATGTGGTCGTAAACTACTGTATGGTCACACGGCAGGGCACAGAAAGAATGTAACGCCATATGGTTTTTGGAAGGGGGTTTTTGCTGGATTGTTTTTTTGACACCATGTCCGATTTTAAGAAACTACACCCCTCAAGGTACTGTATTCAAAATTTATTTTACAAACTTTGTTAACCCTTTAAGTGTTCCACAAGAGTTAATGGCAAATGGAGATGAAGTTTCAGAATTTCTATTTTTTGTTAATTTGCTTCACAAAAAGTGTAATATAGAGCAACCAAAAATCAAATGTACCCTAAAATAGTACAAAAACAACTGCCACCTTTCCAAAATGGGGTCACTTTTTGGAGTTTTTACTCCAGGGGTTCATCAGGGGAGCTTTAAAAAAAAACAGTCCAGCAAAATCCGCCTTCCAAAAACCATATGGCGTTCCCTTCCTTCTGCGCCCTGCCGTTTGGCCATACAGCAGTTTACGACCACATATGGGGCGTTTATGCAAACTACAGAATAGGGCAATAAAGATATTGAGTTTTGTTTGGCTGTTAACCCTTCTTTTGTTACTGCAAAAAAATTATTAAAATGGAGAATCTTCCAAAAAAGTGAAATTCGGAAATTTTATCTCCATTTTCCATTAAACCTTATGGAACGCCTAAAGGGTTAATAAAGCTTGTAAAATCAGTTTTACACCCTGAGGGGTGTAGTTTCTTAGATGGGGTCACTTTTTGGGAGTTTCTACTGTAGGGGTGCATCAGGGGGGCTTCAAAAGGGACATTGTGTAAGTAAACCAGTCCAGCAAAATCTGCCTTTCAAAAACCACACGGCGTTCCTTTCCCTCTATGCCCCGCCATGTGGCTGTACAGTGGTGTACGACCACATATTCAAGTGTTTCTGTAAACTGCAGAGTCAGGGCAATAAATATAGAGTTTTGTTTGGCTGTTAACCCTTGCTTTGTTAGATTAAAATGGAAAATTTGCCCAAAAATCTAAATTCTGAAATTTTATCTCCATTTGCCATTAACTTTTGTGGAACACCTAAAGGGTTAACAATGTTTTTAAAATCAGTTTTAAATAGCTTGAGGGGTGTCATTTCTAGAATGGGGTCATTTTTGGGTGGTTCCTATTATATAAACCTCACAAAGTGACTTCAGACCTGAACTGGTCCCTAAAAATTGGGTTTTTGAAAATTTCTGAAAAATTTCAGGATTTGCTTCTAAACTTCTAACCCTTGTAACATCCACAAAAAATAAAATATAATTTCCAAAATGATCCAAACATGAAGTAGACATATGGGGAATGTAAAGTAATAATTATTTTTGTAGGTATTACTATGTATTATAGAAGTAGAGAAATTGAAACTTGGAAATTAGCAATTTTTTACAAATTGTTGGTAAATTTGGTATTTTTTTATAAATAAAAATGATTTTTTTTTACTTCATTTTACCAGTGTCATGAAGTACAATATGTGATGAAAAAACACATGACCTGGATAAGTCAAAGCATTTTAAAGTTATCACCACTTAAAGTGAAACTGGTCAGATTTGCAAAAAATGGCCTCGTCCTTAAGGTGAAATAAGGCTGTGTCATTAAGGGGTTAACATGTGGAAGGCACATATGCAAACTGTTGTAATTTCTACACCGTTCACCGGATTTGGATATAAATACAATCAAATTAAAGCTGACAGTCTGCATCTTGTTCTTTTCATTTCAAATCCATTGTGGTGGTGTATAGAGCCAAAAATGTTAGAATTGTGTCGATGTCCCAATATTTATGGACCTGGCTGTATGTCGCATATGAAGACACCGTGAGGTGGCCCTAGAGTAATACACCCCCAAAAAGTGACCCCATTCTGGAAACTAAACCCCTTATGGAATATTTCAAGGTGTGTAGTGAGCACTTTGACACATCAGGCGTTTCACAGAATTAGGAAACGCTGTGAAAATGAAAAATTGCTAATTTTTCCTGAAAAAGTAGCTTAACACCCACATTTTTCACTTTCACAAGGGGTAACAGGATAAAATGCACCCTACATTTTGTAACCCATTGTTCCCCTGAATACAGCAACACCCCAAATCTGCTTGTAGCCTGCTATAGGGGTGCACAGCAGAGCTCTAGAGGGAAAGTGCAAAATATGGTTTTTGGAGGCTTAAATAAACAGACATGGATATTATGTTTATATTTCATGCAGGGGCGTAGCGTGGGCGGAGGGGGTGATAACTCCCTGAGTACAGATAATGTAGAAGATGTCACCTGTAGTCCTATGTAACACTACAGATAACACACTAATAACTCCTGAGTACAGATAATGTAGTAGATGTCACCTGCAGTCCTATGTAACACCACAGATAACACAGTGATAACTCCATGAGTACAGATAATGTAGTAGATGTCACCTACAGTCCTATGTAACACCACAGATAACACAGTGATAACTCTCTGAGTACAGATAATGTAGTAGATGTCATCTGCAGTCCTATGTAACACCACAGATAACACAGTGATAATTCTCTGAGTACAGATTATGTAGTAAATGTCACCTGCAGTCCTATGTAACACCACAGATAACACAGTGATAATTCTCTGAGTACAGATAATGTAGTAGATGGATGGGAGGCCCCAGAATTCAGAACACGCACAGTGTGACCTGAAGTCTGGGGCCAGGATGTGGCAGGGTGGGCAAAATTCTATATCCCCCCAAACCCTACCGTGAAACAGATATGTGGATGGACATTACTATATACAGAAGAATACAGCAGCACATACCTCATACATACAGTGACATCTCCTGTGATGTACACTTTCCTCAGCGTCTTCATCGGGAGATAACACCGCCATGACACCTTCTTTCAGTCCCTTTTCGTCTCTGCAGAGTTTCATAGAATAAAATGTAGGTTTCTCACTTTTACTATCGTCGTCCTCTTCCTCCTGGTGCCTCAACACTGTCATCTTGCTGCCCCCCAAAACTGAGCTAGAGCCATACAGATAGACCCCCATTCCCCATAATATTATTCCCCATGTATATTATAATGCCCACCCTCTATTAGTAATATAATGGCCCCCCTCTATTAGTAATATAATGGCCCCCTCTATTAGTAATATAATGGGCCCCTCTATTAGTAATGTAATGGCCCCCTCTATTAGTAATATAATGACCCCCTCTATTAGTAATGTAATGGCCCCCCTCTATTAGTAATATAATGGCCCCTCTATTAGTAATAAAATGGCCCCCTCTATTAGTAATGTAATGGCCCCCTCTTTTAGTAATGTAATGGGCCCCTCTATTAGTAATATAATGGCCCCCCTCTATTAGTAATATAATGGCCCCCCTCTATTAGTAATATAATGGCCCCCTCTGTTAGTAATATAATGGGCCCCTCTATTAGTAATGTAATGGCCCCCCTCTATTAGTAATATAATGCCCCCCTCTATTAGTAATATAATGGCCCCCTCTATTAGTAATGTAATGGCCCCCTCTTTTAGTAATGCAATGGGCCCCTCTATTAGTAATATAACGGCCCTCTCTATTAGTAATGTAATGGCACCCCCCCTATTAGTAATATAATGGCCCCCTCTATTAGTCATATAATGGCCCCCTCTATTAGTAATATAATGGGCCCCTCTATTAGTAATGTAATGGGCCCCTCTTGATCTACTACATTATCTGTACTCAGAGAGTTAGTACTGTGTTATCTGTGGTGTAACATAGGACTGCAAGTGATCTACAACATTATCTGTTAAAAGGGTGTGCCCACAGGGTGGGGGGCACAATTTTTCTCTTGCCCCGGGTGCTGACAACCCACGCTACGCCACTGATTTCATGTCATATGTAAAAAAATCCTGAGGTCTCCGGTAATCTTTGCCTTCATAAACCTGGAACCTGTAGGTGTACCCAGAGGGCTGCTCTCGCACAGCTTGTACATTTTAATTTTGTACCGTGCCCGCTTTCTGGGCAGGTACTGGCGGAAATTAACCCTTCCTTTAAAATGTACGATGCACTCGTCTAGGCTAATTTCTTTTTCTGGGGTGAACACCTTTGTAAATTTGGAGTTGAGGTGCTCCAGGAGGGGTCTTATTTTGAATAGACGGTCAAATTGTGGGTCCTTTTGGGGCGGGGGGGCAGTGTGTGTCATCATTATAATATAGGAATTTCAAAATGGATTCAAATCTTGTACGGGACATGGCCATATTGTAAATTGGAGTGTAGTACAAGAAATCTGAACTCCAAAACTGGCTCATGAAGGAGTAGAGGAAAATTGACATATATATGTACAGTGGATATAAAAAGTCTACACACCCCTGTTTAAATGTCAGGTTGCTGTGCTATAAAAAAATGAGACAAAGATAAATAATTTCAGAATTTTTCCACCTTAATGTGACCTATAAACTACCACTTCATTGAAAAACAAACTGAAATATTTTAGGTGGAGGGAAGAAAACAAAAAAAAACTAAAATAATGTGGTTGCATAAGTGGGGATGTAGCTGTGTTCAGAATTAAGCAATCACATTCAGAATCCTGGTAAATAGGAGTCAGCATACACCGGCCATCATTTACAGCGCCTCTGATTAACCCCAAATAAAGTTCCGCTGCTCTAGTTGGTCTTTCCTGAAATATAGTTGCCAACTGTCCCAAATTTGGCGAGACTGTCTTTGATTTTCAGAGACAGTCCCGTAAAATTCACTATGTCTCGGGCCGACAATGGGATCGACTATCGTATGTGGGTGTTAACAGGTAGGATCCGGGCAATTCCAGGGGCAGGGCTTATATGCCTTGATTTTACTCTGAAGCTTTGGTAAGTATGGAACACTAGAATGTGTATGGGGGTCTCTCGACTGTTCCCTGACAGATGATGTATTTTCTCCTCTCTCATACTTATGGAGATGCTAGGGCGTCGGGGGAGACGATATAGAATGTGTATGTTCAGCTATAGACCGAGCTATCCCCCCCCCCCCCCCCACACACACACCCTGCCGACCGCACTCCGC
This sequence comes from Bufotes viridis, assembly GCA_033119425.1. NCBI lineage: Eukaryota > Metazoa > Chordata > Amphibia > Anura > Bufonidae > Bufotes > Bufotes viridis. The sequence goes on along the minus strand of CM065589.1, from coordinate 58,234,578 downwards.
TCCTGGCACTGGCACATAGGCCTGAAAGCCGTCACCCAGCAGGAAATCACATCGGAAGCTCAGGCTGCTAAGTTTTCCACTTTTACCTCAAATCAGAGCAAAAACAGTAATAAAACTGCAATGTGAACAGATCCCGAGACATGGCAGGCGTTTAACCCCTTCTATCCTTGGCCTTCCTGCCCAGGCCTATTTGTGCAAATCTGACCTGTGTCACTTTATTTGGTAATAACTTTGGAATGCTTTTACTTATCTTACCGATTCTGAGATTGTTTTCTCGTGACACATTGTACTTTATGTAAGTGATAAATTTTAGTCAATATTTTTTTCCTTTCTTTGGGAAAAACATCTAAATTTACTGAAAATTCAGAAAATTCACTTTGAAATTTTCTACAGTTAAGACAGATAGTAATACCTAATAAAATAGTTATCAATCATCATTCCGCATATGTCTACTTTATGTTGGCATCATTTTTTAAATGTCATTTTATTTTTTTAGGATGTCAGATGGCTTTGAAATTTAGATGCAAATTTTAGATTTTCCAGAAATTTTCTAAAACCAATTTGATTAAAGAACCAATTCAGTTATTAAGCCACTTTTAGGGGTTTACATAATATAAATTGACAATAAATGTCCCCATTTTAGAAACTACACTACTCGAGATATTTAAAACTTATTTATCAAACTTTGTTAACAAAGGGTGTTTCACAAGAATGAAATGAAAGGGAGATGAAAAGGAAAAGGAATTTTTATTTGGCATAAATAAAATGATTACTCTACCCTCTGGTCAGTACGATCACAGCGATACCGAATACATATAGGGGGACATTCTTAAGGCCGGTATGTCCCATGCTCAACATTGCTCCAAGGATTCAGCCCCATCTCCTGGTGCTCAAACTTCCTTTTACATATGAATAAAAACACAGATTTCTCTGCAGCTGTTTAGCATACAGACAAAAGAAAGGTATTGTTTTAATCAGTATGATGAGCCCTACAACACAATATGCCTGGTTTAACCTCCTAACAGTCACGTTAAAATTGGAAAAAGCCTCACTTTTTTTATTTTAGATTTTTATTGTGTGTCTGCAGTAAATCTTGTTGGCGCACAACTCAGGGGACACTATTGCGTTTTTAACATCTTATTGACATAATTAATTTTAGCCTTAAGGACCAATAATATTTTCCAATTTTGTGTTCCAGCAGCCATAACTTTTTAATCTTTTCTTTTTATTTATTTTTTTATTTAGCGGGACTAGTTGTAGGTTTTTTAGGATCCATTTTGGGTTATATAGTGTATTAAATAACTTTTATTACCGTATATACTCGAGTATAAGCCGACCCGAGTATAAGCCGACCCCCCTAATTTTACCCTAAAAAACTGGGAAAAGAAGTGACTCGAGTATAAGCCGAGGTGGAAATGGATGTCACTGTTATGGGGGGTATCTGTGGATGGCACTGTTATGGGGGATCTGTGGATGGCATCCACAGCCCCCTCATCCCATAACAGTGCCATCCACAGCCCCCTCATCCCATAACAGTGCCATCCACAGCCCCCTCATCCCATAACAGTGCCATCCACAGCCCCCTCATCCCATAACAGTGCCATCCACAGCCCCCTCATCCCATAACAGTGCCATCCACAGCCCCCTCATCCCATAACAGTGCCATCCACAGCCCCCTCATCCCATAGCAGTGCCATCCACAGCCCCCTCATCCCATAGCAGTGCCATCCACAGCCCCCTCATCCCATAACAGCTCCATCCACAGCCCCCTCATCCCATAACAGCTCCATCCACAGCCCCCTCATCCCATAACAGCTCCATCCACAGCCCCCCCCCCCCTTCCCCGCTCCTGTAAAGTACCTCCTCACATGCCGCCGAGTCCTCCAGGCAGACCAGGCGGGCGGGCGAGCGCAGCGTGACTGACGTCACGTGCCTGCGCCGCCTGCTTCATTCATAAAGCAGGCCGGGCAGGCACGTGACATTAGTCAGTCATGCTGCGCTCGCCCGCCGCAAATGCCCGCCCCCAGCTCCTCCTCCCACTCAGTCTCGAGTATATGACTCGAGTATAAGCCGAATTTGTGTTTTTCTGCACAAATTTTGTGCTGAAAAACTCGGCTTATACTCGAGTATATACGGTACTTTATTTTTAGGAGGAAAGATAAAGTACATTGATGATGATACTACATTTCTATATATTTTTAAAAGTTTTTTTTCTCTCCTCCTGTCAGCTCTGCAGCTGTTCCCCCATTCTCCTTGTGGCAGGCACAGCACTATGAAGTGCCTTTTGCGCTGTGGCATTAGAAGAATTTTGATATCTCAAACCTTTTAGTCCAACCAGACTGTCTGTTACGCTGCTTTAATTCTCCTAGCGCTGTTCTATGGAAACAGTAGGCTTAAAGAGCACACCAAATGCTTAACAGAACTTCTTTATTAACTTCAACTTTTCTTCATATATAACACGGCCACCTCCACAGCAGATAGTCCATGTACAAAACACGTGTTGCATAAAGTATCACAAAATGGTGGTTCAACTGTTCAGTCTTGTCATTCAACATAAAATGGTGGATATATTTCTCTCTTCAGTATCAGTTCTCTCACTTTAAGTTATTTAAGCACTTTATGATCCCTCTGAGAGGTATATCTGAGGTTTAACCAATAGTTCTACTTGCTCAACTTGGTTTGCAGTTTGCGAAATGATTTACGCAGTTTGGTGCTTAGTTTGCTTTTTATGGCTCAGTATGATATGGTTATGAGCAGTTCGTTTAAACCAGGCATGCTCAACCTGCAGTCCTCCAGCTGTTACAAAACTACAACTCCCAGCATGCCCAAACAGCCTACAGGTATCAGCCTACAGCAGGCCTTTGTGGGAGTTGTAGTTTTACAACAGCTGGCGGGCCGCAGGTTGAGCATGCCTGGTTTAAACTATTCGCAGATTGCATAATTTGTACGTAGTTTATTGGAACTGTAAGTAAACACACATAACTGGTCTCAGTATACAGTTCTACTTCTGATCACAATACTAACAATAGGAACATTATATGACCATTCTAAAAACCTATTTTGGCCTCTTTGCTTCCATAAAACTCAGCTCTTAGTGGAGTGAATGTCTGTTCAGCTCCTCTCCTCTGGTGTAATGATTCTAGCTTGGGGATTCCTCACACAGGCTCAGTGTGAGGCTGGCTGTAATTGGTCAAGACTCCTGGGCAGTAACAACAGTTTAACTCTATGCTTTCTGTTGTTAATTCTGCTGTGTCATTGAGCTTACCTTACATTCATTTTACTGAATCTTAAAGGCATATTATCTTTTCTGCTTCTGTAAACACAATATATAACTGTTACATGACATCCAAAAGATGAAGTCACTGTAAATAACTCTGCTTTTGTCTTTAACATATAAACAGATGAACTGTATTAAGGTTATTGGCAGGTCTAGCTGTATACACATATAAGATATATTAGCAACCTAGGGCAGGTCTTAGCCGGCCAGCTACACTCCTCCACTCTGACAGGGAGAGGGGGACTACTTTTACTGCTCATATCTCTGGTTGTGGATAGGGGCTTTGTATTGTTTGAAAGCTGACAATCCATGCTTTCAGACAATACCAGAATGACAGCAATATGTTCAGCACAAGGGAAGATATCACTGATAGAAATCGGGATGCTGTGAATGCAGCTGAAAGTGAAAGTAAAAGCAGATTTTACTCGCGGTTATTCCCGACTCGAATTGTAACAGTGATTTCTCCTCTGTTGCTTGGCTAACATTTTGGCCTGGAATGTCAGCTTTCAAACAAGACCAGTTGCATGTTTGTAGCTGCTACCATTCAGGAGATGGCAGCATCTAGAGCAGCCCTTCCCCCTCCACTTTCTGCCCGAGCCCAGCTACTTTTCCCACTGCCCGAGCTGGACTGGGGAAAAACAGTTAGGTGGTTAATAGGGTTGATCCTGGTGACAAAGGCTCTTTTACTACCGATTATTGGCTTATTGCTAGCACCGTGAGCCTGGGAAAAAATACTTCATATCTCCTACTAAAGGTGCTGGCTGCATGGCTTAGAGTGATGGGTTTTTTTACTTGTAACTATGGATATCTCATCCCTTCATCCCAACATAGCACACTCTCTAGGCCTCTAGGCCTCCAATGTGTTGATAGGTATCTTGCTGGGCGCATAGGTAAACCTCTGGGTCAAAGCAGTGGTTTAAAAAGCTTTTTCTATAGTGTCTAAGCACGACCACCACTGCTGAACTGCAGAGTGGTCATAACCCCTGGATACCAGCAGTGTATAATGCGATGGAAAAATTAATCAAGGCAGCAAAGGAGACAATATGTCATACTGCCATCTAGTGGTAGAAAAGTGACAGTTCTAGAGTGAGCATGCATTGCCATCTAGTGGTAGACAGATGACAGATCTAGAGGAAGGGCACATTGCTATCTGGTGGTGTGACAGGTCTAGAGCAAGCACGCATTGCTATTAGTACACAGGTGACAGTGCTACAGTAAGAACACACTCCCATCTAGTGGAAGACAGGTGACAGTTCTAGAGTAAGGGTACACTGTCATGTAGTGGTAGACAGGAGACAGTTCTAGAGGTAAACGGGTCACCTTTCTAAAGTAGGAACCTGCTATCTAGAAGTATGCAGACAGGTATTTAGCAAGCACACACTTCCTTTGAGTGGTAGACAGGTAATAGTTCTAGAATAAGCTCGAGAGTAAGCACGTAGGTGTTCAATTCTCCTGCAGCTCTCCCACAGGAGAGATGAAGTATTACACATTGCGTTCATTTACATAATTGCCGTGGTATATTTTAGTTTTAAAAAAAAATGTAGGTAAATGCCCTGCAAACAAATGTGGATAGGGAAATGAATTAAAATAAAATAAAAATAAAATTTAACCAATATCGATTGGAGAGTGGTCCCATAGCAGAGAATCATGCGTCATATCACCCACCACTGGAGAAGGCCACTTTCAGTTATTTAGGCCCCAGCACCCAGACAGAGGAGAGAGGTTCCACAGCAAGGAATAAGGCGTCATATCACCCACCACTGGAGAAGGCCACTTCCAGATATTTAGGCCCCAGCACCCAGACAGAGGAGAGAGGTCCCACAGCAAGGAATCATGCGTAATATCACCCACCACTGGAGAAGGCCAATTTCAGTTATTTAGGCCCCAGCACCCAGACAGAGGAGAGAGGTCCCACAGCAAGGAATAAGGGGTTTTATCACCCACCACTGGAGAAGGCCACTTCCAGATATTTAGCCCACGGCACCCAGACAGAGACGAGAGGTCGCATGGCAGAGGTTCAGGCTTCATGTCACTCACCATTGTAACAGGCCACTTTCAGTTATTTAGGCCCCGGCGCCCAGATTGAGGAGAGGTTCATTCAACTTTGGGTTGCACCGCAAGATAATAGTAAGGTTAAAAAAAAGAGGATTCAATAAAGAAGTGCTCCGGAGTACAAGAATACATAGTTGAGGGGGAGGCAGTTATAAATGTCTATTCTGCACAAGGGAGGGACAGGTCCTGTGGGATCCATGCCTGGTTCATTTTTATGAACGTCAGCTTGTCCACGTTGGCTGTGGACAGACGGCTGCGTTTGTCAGTAATGACGCCCCCTGCCATGCTGAATACACGTTCAGACAAAACGCTGGCCGCCGGGCAGGACAGCACCTCCAAGGCATAAAATGCTAACTCTGGCCACGTGGACAATTTGGAGACCCAGAAGTTGAATGGGGCCGAACCATCAGTCAGTACGTGGAGGGGTGTGCAGACGTACTGTTCAACCATGTTAGTGAAATGCTGCCTCCTGCTAACACGTTCCGTATCAGGTGGTGGTGCAGTTAGCTGTCGCGTGGAGACAAAACTTTTCCACATTTCTGCCATGCTAACCCTGCCCTCAGAGGAGCTGGCCGTGACACAGCTGCGTTAGTGACCTCCTCTGCCTTCGCCTTGGGCTTCCACCTGTTCCCCTGTGACATTTGGGAATGCTCTCAGGAGCGTGTCTACCAGCGTGCGCTTGTACTTGCGCATCTTCCTATCACGCTCCAGTGCAGGAAGTAAGGTGGGCACATTGTCTTTGTACCGGGGATCCAGCAGGGTGGCAACCCAGTAGTCCGCACACGTTAAAGTGTGGGCAACTCTGCTGTCGTTGCGCAGGCACTGCAGCATGTAGTCGCTCATGTATGCCAGGCTCCCCAGAGGTAAGGACAAGCTGTCCTCTGTGGGAGGCGTATCATCATCGTCCTCCGTATCCCCCCAGCTACGCACCAATGATGGGCCTGAGCTGTGTCGGGTGCCACCCCGCTGTGAACCTGCTTCATCCTCCTCTACCTCCTCCTCATCCTCCTCGTCCTCCAGTAGTGGGCCCTGGCTGGCCACATTTGTACCTGGCCTCTGCTGTTGCAAAAAACCTCCCTCTGAGCCACTTCTAACAGACTGGCCTGAAAGTGCTAAAAATGACCCCTCATCCTCCTCCTCCTCCTGGGCCACCTCCTCTTTCATCATCGCCCTAAGCGTTTTCTCAAGGAGACATAGAAGTGGTATTGTAACGCTGATAACGGCGTCATCGCCACTGGCCATGTTGGTGGAGTACTCGAAACAGCACAACAGGGCACACAGGTCTCGCATGGAGGCCCAATCATTGGTGGTGAAGTGGTGCTGTTCCGCAGTGCGACTGACGCGTGCGTGCTGCAGCTGAAACTCCACTATGGCCTGCTGCTCGCACAGTCTCTCCAGCATGTGCAAGGTGGAGTTCCACCTGGTGGGCACGTCGCATATGAGGCATTGAGCGGGAAGGTCGAAGTTACGCTGTAGCGCAGACAGGCGAGCAGCGGCAGGATGTGAACGCCGGAAGCGCGCACAGACGGCCCGCACTTTATGCAGCAGCTCTGACATGTCGGGGTAGTTGTGAAGGAACTTCTGCACCACCAAGTTCAGCACATGCGCCAGGCAAGGGATGTGCGTCAAACCGGCTAGTCCCAGAGCTGCGACAAGATTTCACCCATTATCGCACACCACCAGGCCGGGCTTGAGGCCCTGTAACGGTTAGCAGAGGAAGAGACCGTAGAGCAAGATTCAAGTACAGTGCAGCAGACAAGGAGGCTGAAGCAGAAACCGGCTTTATTAAAAGAGAACTCTAACTGCCGGAAAATCAGATTAACAGTATGAACAGCTTGAGAATTCACAATAATGATAATGGAAATTTGCATAAAGACACAACTGAATCACAAACACAAGTACAAAAATGGCAGGCTACTGTCTTCTAGATATTCCTACCTGTCCCAGCTACCCGGGGTGCACTTCTACTGTGCACTACCTAAATCCCTCTCCACTATGTCCTAACTCAGATTAGCATCAGTGCACTCACAGTTCTGTCCGGCATATGCAGGCAGATACAGTCTGGGTCCTGATCTGGTTGCTTGCTTGCTTGCTTGGCTCAGCGTGGTCTTCTCCTTTATGTTAGGTCGCAGGTCAGGCATCCACGTGGCTCAGCTCTGGCAGGGGTGATGCTACAAGCCTCACTTTGTAGTCTCTGTAACTCTGGTCCGAGATAGTCAGCAGCTCAGGACATATATCATCAGGCAGGGCCTGGAGTTCACTCACAAGCCCCTCTGGTAAGTGCCTCACACTGTAGCAGCCTCCCTTCTGTACCAGGAAACATCAGCTCAGTCAGGGAGCAAACACACTCTAAAGTCCCAGATACTGTGTCACAGCAGGCAGGGAGAAATCACTCTAATCTTCCCTGTGGATCTCCCTCTCAGTGGACAGAGTCCTTCTCTGTGTACTCAGACACCTTCAGCCCAGGCTCACTGCTCAGCCCAGGAAAACTTCTTTAACTCCTTATCCTCTGGAAAACAACCCCTCTCACTGTATTACTCAGCCACAGTGGCCTCTGGTGGCTGGAGGGAAACATGACAGTCTGCATATATATTAGTGCTGGAAATGCTGCTGGATGATCAGGGCTGCCTCTTACATGCCTCCCCACTTAAAGGTGGCCGTCCTCGGCCTTGCTATATAGTCCATAGAAATAATGGTTAGTGCAACTTTTATACAGCAGTACAACGTTGTCCACAATACATACAGGTAGACCAAATGAACTCATCAGCAGCGTACCTGTTTGGTGGAACCCCTGCAATAAGCCTACTGGATCTCTGGCTATCTGTTACGACCTGACTCTCTCCACTAGGAACTGCCAGTCTGGATTCATCCACCACAATAGGAGGTTCGAGTGTGTCCGAGGGCCCCTCTCCATTATGGGCTGGCAATGGTTCTGTGACAGTGACTTCATCACCTGTAGCCTGGGAGGCTTCTTCAGTGTTGGGAGCAGTCCACCAGTCTTCACCATCATCTCCATCAGAGATAACAAGTTCTGAGTATGGGGCAGGAGGAGGAGAAGGAGGAGGTGTCCTCTGAACAGGTGCGGGATCTTTGGACCGGCATGGCCGTAACATATTCCTATGTAGAGTCCGTGAAGCAAATTCCTCATTCTCAACCTGCACTTCGTAGACCGGACCAATAGGGTACACTCTCTTGATCACTTTGTATGGCTGTACCTCCCAACGCTCACTCAACTTGCCTCTGGGACGTTTCTCTCGTACCAGTACCCGATCCCCAGGCTGCAATGGAACCTCCTGAACTGGAGGACGGTCTGTATGAGCTCTCTCCTGTAACCGCTGACCTGCCAACCGGCGAATGGTCTGGAGACGCTGACGGTGTTCTTTCACCCATGGTCTTCTGGCTTGTTCTAGGTTTAATTCAACGACTTCTCGACCAGCCCTACCGAACAGTAACATGTATGGGGTGTAACCGGTGGTGGTATAGACACGATTATTGTAGGCCCAGACTAATTCTGGCAGGTAGTCAGGCCAGTGTGCCCTCTTGTCTTCCTCTAGCGTCCTCAGCATTTGCAGCAATGTTCGGTTAAAGTGCTCACAGGCCCCGTTTCCTTGGGGATGATAGGGAGTTGTCCTGGATTTTTCAATGCCATACAGTCGATGTAGCTCCTCCATCACTTTTCCTTGAAAGCACGCCCCTTGATCTGAATGGATCCGCTTTGGACACCCATAGACCCGAATGAAGTCTTGACAAATGGCTCGTGCAGCGGACTCGGCCGTCTGGTCCCGAGTTGGGGTGACTACTGCAAACTTGGAGAAGTGGTCGATCATGACCAGGCAATACTGTGGACCTCTTGACGATTGTCCCACAAGGAGATAGTCGATCAACAACACTTCCAGTGGTTCTCTGGATGGACTGTAGGGGTGCTCTCTGTTCTGTACTCTTCGTGAGTTCATACACTCGACACTGTCGGCAAACTTCTTCGACTGTGGCCTCCAGTCGCGGACAATACACATAACTAGAGATGAGCGAACACCTGGATGTTCGGGTTCGAGAGGTTCGGCCGAACTTCCGGAAAATGTCCGGGTTCGTGATCCGAACTCAACCCGAACTTCATCCCGAACCCGAATCCCATAGAAGTCAATGGGGACCCGAACTTTTGGGCACTAAAAAGGCTGTAAAAGACTCCCGGAAAGGGCTAGAGGGCTGCAAAAGGCAGCAAAATGTAGGTAAATCCCCTGCAAACAAATGTAGATAGGGAAATGATGACTTAACATAAAATAAAAAAAAATTAACCAATATTAATTCGAGTTAGGTCCCATAGCACAGAATCAGGCTTCAAATCACCCACCAATGGAGAAGGTCGCTTACTATTATTTCAAACCCAGCATCCAGACAAAGGAGAGAGGTCCCATAGCAGAGAATCTGGCATCATATCAACCACCACAGGAGAAGGCCACTTTCAGTGACTTAGGCCTTAGCACCCAGACAGAGGAGACATGTCAGATAGCACAAGCATTACATTTATACCATCCAGCACAGGAGAAGGCCACTTTTAGTTACTTTGACCCCTGCACCCAGAAAGAGGAGAAAGGCCCCACAGCACATATTCAGGCATCATATCACCCACCACAGGAGTAGGCCATCATTTAATGGGACCCCGGCAACCATGTCAGATGGCACAAGTATAACATTTATATCACCCAGCACATGACAAGGCCACTTTCAGTGAGTTAGGCCTTAGCAACGAGACAGAGGAGACAGGTCAGATAGCACAAGCATCAGTTTTACATCAACCACCACAGGAGAAGGGCACTTTTAGAGACTTTGACCCCTGCAGCCACACGGAGGAGAGAGGTCCCACAGCAGAGATTCAGGCATTTATATCAGCCAGCACAGGAGAAGGCCACTTTCAGTGACTTAGGCCTTAGCAACGACACAGAGAAGACAGGTCAGATAGCACAAGCATCAGTTTTACATCAACCACCACAGGAGAAGGGCACTTTTAGAGACTTTGACCCCTGCAGCCACACGGAGGAGAGAGGTCCCACAGCAGAGATTCAGGCATTTATATCAGCCAGCACAGAAGAAGGCCGCTTTCAGTGACTTAGGCCTTAGCACCGATACAGAGGAGACTGGTCAGATAGCACAAGCATCAGTTTTACATCAACCACCACAGGAGAAGGGCACTTTTAGAGACTTTGACCCCTGCAGCCAAACGGAGGAGAGAGGTCCCACAGCAGAGATTCAGGCATTTATATCAGCCAGCACAGGAGAAGGCCACTTTCAGTGACTTAGGCCTTAGCACCGACACAGAGGAGACAGGTCAGATAGCACAAGCATCAGTTTTACATCAACCACCACAGGGGAAGGGCACTTTTAGAGACTTTGACCCCTGCAGCCACACGGAGGAGAGAGGTCCCACAGCAGAGATTCAGGCATTTATATCAGCCGGCACAGGAGAAGGCCGCTTTCAGTGACTTAGGCCTTAGCACCGACACAGAGGAGACAGGTCAGATAGCACAAGCATCAGTTTTACATCAACCACCACAGGAGAAGGGCACTTTTAGATACTTTGACCCCTGCAGCCACACGGAGGAGAGAGGTCCCACAGCAGAGATTCAGGCATTTATATCAGCCAGCACAGGAGAAGGCCACTTTCAGTGACTTAGGCCTTAGCACCGACACAGAGAAGACAGGTCAGATAGCACAAGCATCAGTTTTACATCAACCACCACAGGAGAAGGGCACTTTTAGAGACTTTGACCCCTGCAGCCACACGGAGGAGAGAGGTCCCACAGCAGAGATTCAGGCATTTATATCAGCCAGCACAGGAGAAGGCCACTTTCAGTGACTTAGGCCTTAGCACCGACACAGAGGAGACAGGTCAGATAGCACAAGCATCAGTTTTACATCAACCACCACAGGAGAAGGGCACTTTTAGAGACTTTGACCCCTGCACCCAGACGGAGGAGAGAGGTTTTCACAGCACATATTAAGGCCTCATATCACCCACCACAGGAGTAGGCCACCATTTAGTTAATTTGACCCCTGCAACCATGTCAGATGGCACAAGTATAACATTTATATCACCCAGCACATGACAAGGCCACTTTCAGTGACTTAGGCCTTAGCAACGAGACAGAGGAGACAGGTCAGATAGCACAAGCATCAGTTTTACATCAACCACCACAGGAGAAGGGCACTTTTAGAGACTTTGACCCCTGCAGCCACACGGAGGAGAGAGGTCCCACAGCAGAGATTCAGGCATTTATATCAGCCAGCACAGGAGAAGGCCGCTTTCAGTGACTTAGGCCTTAGCACCGACACAGAGGAGACAGGTCAGATAGCACAAGCATCAGTTTTACATCAACCACCACAGGAGAAGGGCACTTTTAGAGACCTTGACCTCTACAGCCACACGGAGGAGAGAGGTCCCACAGCAGAGAATCAGGCATCATGTCAACCACCACAGGAGTAGGCCACCTTTTGTTTCTTTGACCCCTGCACCCAGAAAGAGGAGAGAGGTCCCACAGCAGAGAATCAGGCATTTCGATCACCCACCACAGGAGAAGGCCGCTTTCAGTGACTTTGGCCCCCTGCACCCACACAAAGGAGACATGTCAGACAGCACAAGTATAACATTCATATCACCCAGCACAGGAGAAGGACACTTTCATGTACTTTGGCCCCGGCACCCAGACAGAGGGAAGGTTCATTCAACTCTGGCTTGCACCACAAGATCCTAGTTAATTTCAAAAATTGATTTTTCAATGAAGAAGTGGCCAGGAGTACAAGACAACATGGTTTAAGGCAGTTATTAAGGACTACTCTGCACAAGGGAGGGTCAGGTCTTGTGGGATCCATGCCTGGTTCATTTTTATAAACGTCAGCTTGTCCACGTTGGCTGCGGACAGGCGGCTGCGTTTGTCAGAAATGACGCCCCCTGCCGTGCTGAATACACGTTCAGATAAAACGCTGGCCGCCGGGCAGGCCAGCACCTCCAAGGCATAACATGCTAATTCTGGCCACGTGGACAATTTGGAAACCCAGAAGTTGAATGGGGCCGAACCATCCGTCAGTACGTGGAGTTGTGTGCAGACGTACTGTTCAACCATGTTAGTGAAATGTTGCCTCCTGCTAACACGTTCCGTATCAGGTGGTGGGGCAGTTAGCTGTGGCGTGGAGACAAAACTTTTCCACATTTCTGCCATGCTAACCCTGCCCTCAGAGGAGCTGGCCGTGACACTGCTGCGTGGGCGACCTCTAGCTCCTCCTCTGCCTTGGCCTTCCACCTGTTCCCCTGTGACAGTTGGGAATGCTCTCAGGAGCGTGTCTACCAGTGTGTGCTTGTACTCGCGCATCTTCCTATCACGCTCCAGTGCAGGAAGTAAAGTGGGCACATTGTCTTTGTACCGTGGATCCAGCAGGGTGGCCACCCAGTAGTCAGCACACATTAAAATGTGGGCAACTCTGCTGTCGTTGCGCAGGCACTGCAGCATGTAATCGCTCATGTGTGCCAGGCTCCCCAGAGGTAAGGACAAGCTGTCCTCTGTGGGAGGCGTATCGTCATCATCCTCTGTATCCCCCAGCCACGCACCAGGGATGTGCCTGCGCTGTGCTGGGTGCCACCCCGCTGTGAACCTGCTTCATCCTCATCCTCCTCCACCTCCTCCTCATCCTCCTCGTCCTCCAGTAGTGGTCCCTGGCTGGCCACATTTGTACCTGCCCTCTGCTGTTGCAAAAACCTCCCTCTGAGCCACTTCTAACAGACTGGCCTGAAAGTGCTAAAAACGACCCGTCATCCTCCTCCTCCTCCTCCTGGCCCTGGCCCACCTCCTCTTCCATCATCGCCCTAAGCGTTTTCTCTAGGAGACATAGAATTGGTATCGTCACGCTGATAACAGTGGCATCGCCACTGGCCATGTTGGTGGCGTACTCTAAACAGCGCAACAGGGCACACAGGTCTCGCATGGAGGCCCAATTATTGGTGGTGAAGTGGTGCTGTTCCGCAGTGCGACTGACCCGTGCGTGCTGCAGCTGAAACTCCACTATGGCCTGCTGCTGCTCGCACAGTCTCTCCAGCATGTGCAAGGTGGAGTTCCACCGGGTGGGCACGTCGAATATTAGGCGGTGAGCCGGAAGGCCGAAGTTCCGCTGTAGCGCTGACAGGCGAGCAGCGGCAGGATGTGAACGCCGGAAGCGCGTACAGACGGCCCGCACTTTATGCAGCAGCTCTGACATGTCTGGGTAGTTGTGAATGAACTTTTGCACCACCAAATTCAGCACATGCGCCAGGCAAGGGATGTGCGTCAAACCGGCTAGTCCCAGAGCCGCCACGAGATTTCGCCCATTATCGCACACCACCAGGCCGGGCTTGAGGCCCACCGGCAGCAACCACTGGTCGGTCTGTTGTTCAATACCCCGCCACAACTCCTGCGCGGTGTGGGGCCTGTCCCCCAAACATATGAGTTTCAGAATGGCCTGCTGACGTTTACCCGGGCTGTGCTGAAGTTGGTGGTGAAGGTGTGTGGCTGACTGGATGAGCTGGTGGAAGCAGAGGAGGAGGAGGAAGCCGAGTAGGAGGAGGAGGCTACAGGAGGCAAAGAATGATGCCCTGTGATCCTTGGCGGCGGAAGGACGTGCGCCAAGGAACTCTCCGCCTGGGGCCCAGCCGCCACTACATTTACCCAGTGTTTAGTTAGGGAGATATAGCGTCCCTGGCCGTGCTTACTGGTCCACGTATCTGTGGTTAGGTGGACCTTGCCACAAATGGCGTTGCGCAGTGCACACTTGATTTTATCAGACACTTGCATGTGCAGGGAAGGCACGGCTGTCTTGGAGAAGTAGTGGCGGCTGGGAACCACATACTGGGGGACAGCCATGGCCATCAGCTGTTTGAAGCTGTCTGTGTCCACCAGCCGGAATGACAGCATTTCAAAGGCCAGTAGTTTAGAAATGCTGGCATTCAGGCCCAGGGCTCGAGGGTGACTAGGAGGGAATTTGCGCTTCCTCTCAAAGGTTTGAGAGATGGAGAGCTGAACGCTGCTGTGTGAAATAGTGGATACGCTAGGTGACGGTGGCGGTGGTGGTGTCGGTGGCACATCCTCTGTTTGCTGCTCGGCAGGTGGCAACATTCCTCTTGAGGCGGAAGCCGAGGCAGCAGCGGTAGAGGGAGCAGGGGGAGCCTGAGCGGGTTCCTTGTTTTTAAGGTGTGTACTCCACTGCAGTTCATGCTTTGCATGTAGATGCCTGATCATGCAGGTGGTGCTCAGGTTAAGAACGTTAATGCCTCGCCTCAGGGTCTGATGGCACAGCGTGCAAACCACTCTGGTCTTGTCCTCAGCACATTGTTTGAAGAAGTGCCATGCCAGGGAACTCCTTGAAGATGCCTTTGGGGTGCTGGGTCCCTGTTGGCGCTGGCCAATAGCAGGCGAACTCTCTGGACGGCGGCTGTTCTGCTTTTGCCCCCTGCTCCCTCTTTGGCTTCGCTGTTGTCTCGGTCTCACCACTGCCTCTTCCTCTGAACTATTTAAGTCAGCGGCACGACCTTCAGTCCATGTGGGGTCTAAGACCTCATCGTCCTCTGCATCGTCTTCCACCCAGTCTTCCTCCCTGTCTTCCTCCCATGTCCTCATCACCTGGATACATAAGTGGTTGTGCGTCAGTGCATGGAATGTCTTCCACCGCTGGGGAAGGGCTAGGTGGACGCCCCTGGAAAACCGTGGGAGCAGAGTCTTCAAATAGAATAAGAGACTGCTGCATAACTTGAGGCTCAGCCAGTTTCCCTGATATGCATGGGGGTGATGTGACAGACTGATGGGCTTGGTTTTCAGGTGCCACCTGTGCGCTTTCCGCAGAAGACTGGGCGGAAGACAATGTGGTGAACGTGCTGGAAGCACTGTCGGCCACCCAATCGACTAATGCCTGTACCTGCTCAGGCCTTACCATCCTCATAACGGCATTGGGCCCCAACAAATATCGCTGTAAATTCTGCAGGCTACTTGTGGGAGTTGGTTCACTACTTTGTGCGCCTGAGGCTGAACGGCCACGTCCTCTGCCAGCAACAGAGGCTCCACGGACACCACCACGACCGCGTCCTCGTCCCTTAATAGAATGTTTCCTCATTGTTGCGATTCAACTCGCACCACAATAAAATATATAATTTTTTAGCCCCAAAATTCCCACACTGGAAGATATAATTCCTTTTTCCGGTATTAATTACAAGAAAACTGCTGCAAATTGGACACCAGAATTTTTAATATGCTAGTTTTGGTACATAGATTCCCACACGGGGAGATATAATTTCTTTTTACAGGAGTAAAAATGTGCGGCCTACTGTTTCTGGTCTAACTAACACCAGATTGATTAAATTGGCCTTTTTTTCACCAAAATTACAACACTGGACAATGTAATGCCTTTTTGCGGTATTAATTACAAGAAGACTGCAGCTAATTGGACACCAGAATTTTTAAAATGCTAGTTTATGTACATAAATTCCCACACTGGAAGATATAATTCCTTTTTCCGGTATTAATTACAAGAAAACTGCTGCAAATTGGACACCAGGATTTTTAAGATGCTAGTTTTGGTACATAGATTCCCACACGGGGAGATATAATTTCTTTTTACAGGAGTAAAAACGTGAGGCCTACTGTTTCAGGTGTAACTAACACCAGATTGATTAAATTGGCCTTTTTTTCACCAAAATTACAACACTGGACAATGTAATGCCTTTTTGCGGTATTAATTACAAGAAGACTGCTGCTAATTGGACACCAGAATTTTTAAAATGCTAGTTTGTGTACATAAATTCCCACACTGGAAGATATAATTCCTTTTCCGGTATTAATTACAAGAAAACTGCTGCAAATTGGACACCAGAATTTTTAATATGCTAGTTTTGGTACATAGATTCCCACACGGGGAGATATAATTCCTTTTTACAGGAGTAAAAACGTGAGGCCTACTGTTTCTGGTCTAACTAACACCAGATTGATTAAATTGGCCTTTTTTTCACCAAAATTACAACACTGGACAATGTAGTGCCTTTTTGCGGTATTAATTACAAGAAGACTGCAGCTAATTGGACACCAGAATTTTTAAAATGCTAGTTTGTGTACATAAATTCCCACACTGGAAGATATAATTCCTTTTTCCGGTATTAATTACAAGAAAACTGCTGCAAATTGGACACCAGGATTTTTAAGATGCTAGTTTTGGTACATAGATTCCCACACGGGGAGATATAATTTCTTTTTACAGGAGTAAAAACGTGAGGCCAACTGTTTCAGGTGTAACTAACACCAGATTGATTAAATTGGCCTTTTTTTCACCAAAATTACAACACTGGACAATGTAATGCCTTTTTGCGGTATTAATTACAAGAAGACTGCTGCTAATTGGACACCAGAATTTTTAAAATGCTAGTTTGTGTACATAAATTCCCACACTGGAAGATATAATTCCTTTTTCCGGTATTAATTACAAGAAAACTGCTGCAAATTGGACACCAGAATTTTTAATATGCTAGTTTTGGTACATAGATTCCCACACGGGGAGATATAATTCCTTTTTACAGGAGTAAAAACGTGAGGCCTACTGTTTCAGGTGTAACTAACACCAGATTGATTAAATTGGCCTTTTTTCACCAAAATTACAACACTGGACAATGTAATGCCTTTTTGCGGTATTAATTCCTTTTTACAGGAGTAAAAACGTGACGCCTACTGTTTCTGGTCTAACTAACACCAGATTGATTAAATTGGCCTTTTTTTCAACAAAATTACAACACTGGACAATGTAATGCCTTTTTGCGGTATTAATTACAAGAGGACTGCTGGTATTTCAGAACACCGGAATTTTTAAAATGCTAGTTTTGCTAGATAAATTTCCCACACTGGGAGAAATATTTCCTAAGCCTTTTTACAGTATTAATTACAACAGGAGTGCTTCTTCTGGTCTAACACCAGAATAATTTTATTATTACGGTGAAAGCTTTTTCTAATTTATATTTCTGGCACATAAAAAAAAAATATATTTCTGGCTGACAGTATTGGACTTGGCTGTAGTGGCACTGGCTAGCCTAGCTGGAACAGCACATTCATGGGATTTGTTATCCAAGTGGGTTACTTTCAGTTTCACCACTGATATATTAAATATCTTTGCAGTTAGTATGGGTGACACAAGCACAGCCAAACCCCTATGAAATATCTATGAAAAAATCGACTATTACATGAGATTAATGGACGTTGTGGCAGCTTTTGCTGTAGCACCACAAGTCCCAAAATGGCCGCTGCCTATCAGCCCAGTAACATGTGCCAGAAAACGGTCTGCCCAGCCAGAAAAAGAATTGACTTTGACTGAGCAGCTGAATCGCTCTTGTTCTGATTCACAGGTGTAGATTTTTCACTTCTTTGGAGCTTTGGTTTAGACTCTGTGGCAGCTTGTGCTGGCGCACCACAAGTCCCAAAATGGCCACCGCCGGTCAGCCCAGTTACATGTGCCAGTAAAAATCGCTCTGGCCAGTCTCAACAAAATAGTGACTTTCAGTGAACAGCACAGCTCAGTGTAGAAAGGTAGATCATTCAATCACTTCTTTATCCCTGCCTATCTCGCCCTCACAGAAGCTGCATCCTCTCCCTACACTAGTCAGAGCAGTGTGACATGCGGCGCTACGTGACTCCAGCTTAAATAGAGGCTGGGTCACATGCTGCACTTGGCCAATCACAGCCATGCCATTAGTAGGCATGGCTGTGATGGGCTCTTAGGGCAAGAAGTAAAACGCTAGCTGATTGGCTGCTGTGCAGCCCTTCAGAAAGCGGGAAGAAATCGACAAACACCGGACCCGAACCCGAACTTTTTTGAAAATGTCCGGGTTCGGGTCCGTGTCACGGACACCCCAAAATTCGGTACGGACCCGAACGATTTTCGAACTGTTCGCTCAACACTACACATAACGCTGCAGCCACTGGTATGTCTTGACTGGCCCTAAGTGAGCTCCAAACTCATGAGCCTCTTTGGCTATCTCCCGTGCCATTTTTCTGGGTATCACTACCTGCCACCTCGCCTCTAGGTCGGCAGGCTGTTGCCACTTGCGGAACAAAACAGCTCCATGCACTTCCAGTCTGTTCTATTGATGTAGAACGGACTTCATCTCGGCATCCAGATCAGTCCTTTCTTCTTTGTTGGGTTTCCTGCACTGGGTTACCCAGCTTTTCATTTGCTGCAGTCCAATCTCTTCATCTTGCAATCTGCCCCATTCTTCATTAGTTCTCCCCAATGCCTTGGGTAGCTTACGGGCCTCCCCACTTGTCTGGGCCGCGACTGTTGGGGGAGCGAACTTGCGGAAGTCAGGAGTTTCTTCTCCTTCTTTTTGTTCATCAATATTCCCTACTGGAGTTTCAAAAGTAACCCTCGAGAGACCATCAGCATTAGTGTTCTCTGTAGCGGAGCGGTAGCAAATTAAGAAGTCATACTTTGCAAGGCGAGCCGCCCAGCGTTGCTCCAGGGCTCCCAACTTGGCAGTACCCAGATGGGCCAGGGGATTGTTATCCGTCCGTACGAAGATCTTAGCTCCTGTCAGATATCCTGCAAATTTCTCCGTCATAGCCCACACCAGGGCAAGGAGTTCCAGCCGGAAGGAACTGTAGTTATGGGGGTTTCGCTCCGTATCTCGCAAGGATCTACTGGCATAAGCGATCACTCTCTCGTGTCCATCTTGTACCTGCGACAGGACTGCCCCAAGTCCATAGAGACTGCCATCAGTAGATAAGATGAATGGTTTATCAAAATCGGCATAAGCCAAGATGGGGGCCTCTTCCTGTTTCTGTCCCCAGGGGATACTTTGGCCCTTGGGTTGCCCAGCCATTCCTCTCAACAACTCATTCAGAGGGCCCGCTATTTTTGCGTAGTCTTTGATGAACCGCCGGTAGTACCCGGTCAGTCCCAGGAAGGCCTTCAACTCACGCAGTGTTCTGGGCACTAGCCATTGTCGTATTGCAGCCACTTTGTCTTGGGACGGTAGCACTCCGTCTTGGGACACCCTATGGCCCAGGTACTCGATCTCCCTCTTGAAGAGATGACACTTCTTTGGCTTTACTTTCAGGCCATGGGATCGCAGTCGCTCGAGTACCTGCCCTAGCCGATTCAAGTGTTCTTGAAAAGTAGCAGAGTATAAAATGATATCGTCTAGGTATATCAGAGTGGCTTCAAAATTCAGGTCTCCCAGGCATCTCTCCATCAGCCGCTGGAAGGTTCCAGGGGCATTAGTCAGTCCGAATGGCATCCTGTTGAATTCAAATAACCCCATGGGGAGTATGAATGCTGTCTTTGCCTTGTCCTGCTCAGCCACTGGTACTTGCCAGTAGCCACTTGCTAGGTCCAAGTATTTGGCTCGTCCTAGAGCCGTCAGAGACTCCTCGATGCGTGGCAGAGGATATGAGTCTCACGCAGTGCAAGCATTCAACAGCCGGTAATCCACACAAAAGCGAATAGTGCCGTCCTTCTTCTTGACAAGCACCACTGGGGCTGCCCAAGGGCTCTGGCTTCCCCGCACCACTCCGGAGTCTATCATCTGTTTCAATAGCGTCTTCACTTCCTGGTACAACTTGGGCGGAATCTGCGATATCTCTCCCGAATTGGTGGAGTGTCCCCCGTCGGTATCTCATGTGTGATAGTATTCGTGCAGCCAAAGTCATCGGCGTGGCGGGCAAATGCAGCCTGATTCTCCCACAGCATGGTTTCAACTGCTCGCTGTTGGTCTGAACTGAGAGCCTTAACATCTATCTCCATTTGGTCCAAGATGGTTCCCCCATTCCATTCTGGGGTCGGCGCCTCTTCTGAACTGGCAGTAACTGCCAGGGTCCAAACAGCATCCCCTACCGGAGCTAGAGTCACTTCTCTCTGACTCAGTATTTCTCCCTGATGTAGGTATACACGAGCCAGTTCCACTCCTGGCGTCAAGGGAACTTCTAGATATCCCACATACACAGCTCTTATGGGTACTCGTCCATTCTGGACCACTCCCAGTGTCCGGGCCACCAGGACGTCCTGACCCAGCTCTCCTAGGCCTGTTGGTTCAACGAACACCTCCATGCCTTCAAGATTGCGGAAAGTTCCCACGGGTAACGTCAGCACGGTCTCCCGACCAGTTGGGAGGGTGAAGGTAGCCTTTCCTGGCGCTCGGATCGTTCCCACCGCCTGGTGTGCTGGCACACTTCTCTGTGTTCCACAAAAACGGATCAGCCGTTGAAATGCCTTCTGGGTAGCTTTGTGCGGGGTGGCTTGCTTCCAGTAACCCGGCCCCCGTTTGGTGAACATGATCTGATCCAATTCTCGCAGGATATTCATGCCCATTATCACCGGCACATCTTCTTTGAACGTTTCGGGGACCAACAAGATACCTTTCCGTCCCACTTCCTGTCCACATAGCCGTACATTCATCCACATGACCCATGTGACAGGAATCTGTTGTTGGTTAGCCGCTGTAACCTGGACCAGTGTCTTTCGCTCTGGCTTGGCCAGCGCTTGAAAGTAACGGTAGAAGAATGACTCGGGCATAGTTGTCACCTGAGACCCAGTATCCACTAAACAGTCGACCGGAACACCTTCAAATTCAGCTCGTATAGTGGGACACCCTGCGACCAGGTGTTCGGAGCTTTGCTGGGTAACTTGGCTCTCCACTTCCCCGGCAGTACGCCCCACTACTGCCGGGGTCAGTAGTTTAACGGTGGCTCTTGGCGTCCAGCTGGGTTATTCCGACACTCTCTGGCGAAATGTCCTAGATCTCCACACCGCCAACACTGTGCCCCTTGACGGCCCACTTTTTGCCTGTGGGCGGGAGGTGCCCTTAGAGCTTGGCTGGATGGCCCCACTGGAGGGTAATGAGGGGCTTGATGGTATGGTAAGTTAGCATAAGGGCATTCGGGTGTAGGAACCCACGGAGTCGCCTGATAGGTTTGTTGTCGGGCCGGATAGGCAGCCTCAGGGGTATGGCACGACTCTATCCGTTTCTCCAGGTGTGTCAACTTTTCGTGCATGGCACTCAGGGAGCTCTGCAAGTCTTGTACCACTCTGACCAGGGCTTCTTCATTTCTTGTAACCCCGGGGGTGTAACGGTCTGGGTCCGTATTACTCCAGAAGCATAGCCGTCTTCTTTGTTTCGCGTCACGGCCTCTGCCAATATTTGTCGAAAGGTTAGGGTAGGGTCTACTCTGACTCGTTCCCGCAGAGCCTGTTTCAGGGGATTGCTGTAGAGCCCCAGAATAAATTGTTCCCGCAGTATCCGGTCTATGGGTCCCATGCCAGTAACCCCGTCTGCCTCTTTTTTTGTACCTCGGCCAACACTTCCTGTAGGGCTGTTGCGTACTGAGAGACACCTTCGTCTTCCCGTTGAATCCGGTAAAAAACTTCGCCCGGAGGTGCCCTGCACTGGCTGTTTCCCCATATATTTCTTCCAGGAATCTCACCATCTCTTGCAATGTATTGCGCGTGGCTTCTGGTTGTAGGAGAACATTTCTTCGGGCCTCACCCTCGAGAGCGGCCAAAGCAATTTCTACTTGTAGTTCTGGGCTGACATTGTAAATCCTAACAGCACTCTGTAACCTTGTCACCCAGTCTGACAGTGTCATGTTCTGGCCATCAAATTTGGGTAGCAAGTTGAACAACGTGCCAATAGGGAGGGCCCTTGCAAGGGTTCCACCATTGCCTGAGGTACTCACATTAACATCATGCACATTGCCTTCAGCCGCCTGCATCTCTGTGACTGTACCCTGCTCGCAGCGCCACTTGTAACGGTCAGCAGAGGAAGAGACCATAGAGCAGGATTCAAGTACAGTGCAGCAGACAAGGAGGCTGAAGCAGAAACCGGCTTTATTAAAAGAGAACTCTAACTGCCGGAAAATCAGATTAACAGTATGAACAGCTTGAGAATTCACAATAATGATAATGGAAATTTGCATAAAGACACAACTGAATCACAAACACAAGTACAAAAATGGCAGGCTACTGTCTTCTAGATATTCCTACCTGTGCCCGCTACCCGGGGTGCACTTCTACTGTGCACTACCTAAATCCTCTTCCACTATGTCCTAACTCAGATTAGCATCAGTGCACTCACAGTTCTGTCCGGCATATGCAGGCCGATACAGTCTGGGTCCTGATCTGGTTGCTTGCTTGCTTGCTTGGCTCAGCGTGGTCTTCTCCTTTATGTTAGGTCGCAGGTCAGGCATCCACGTGGCTCAGCTCTGGCAGGGGTGATGCTACAAGCCTCACTTTGTAGTCTCTGTAACTCTGGTCCGAGATAGTCAGCAGCTCAGGACATATATCATCAGGCAGGGCCTGGAGTTCACTCACAAGCCCCTCTGGTAAGTGCCTCACACTGTAGCAGCCTCCCTTCTGTACCAGGAAACATCAGCTCAGTCAGGGAGCAAACACACTCTAAAGTCCCAGATACTGTGTCACAGCAGGCAGGGAGAAATCACTCTAATCTTCGGCAGGGAGAAATCACTCTAATCTTCCCTGTGGATCTCCCTCTCAGAATCTCTAGTCCTTCTCTGTGTACTCAGACACCTTCAGACCAGGCTCACTGCTCAGCCCAGGAAAACTTCTTTAACTCCTAATCCTCTGGAAAACAACCCCTCTCACTGTATTACTCAGCCACAGTGGCCTCTGGTGGCTGGAGAGAAACATGACAGTCTGCATATATATTAGTGCTGGAAATGCTGCTGGATGATCAGGGCTGCCTCTTACAGCCCACAGGCAGAAACCACTCGTCGGTCTGTTGTTCAATACCCCGCCATAACTCCTGCGCGGTGTGGGGCCTGTCCCCCAAACATATGAGTTTCAGAATGGCCTGCTGACGTTTACCCCGGGCTGTGCTGAAGTTAGTGGTGAAGGTGTGTGGCTGACTGGATGAGCTGGTGGAAGCAGAGGAGGAGGAGGCTACAGGAGGCAAAGAATGATGCCCTGCGATCCTTGGCGGCGGAAGGACGTGCGCCAAGGAACTCTCCGCCTGCGGCCCAGCCGCCACTACATTTACCCAGTGTGCAGTTAGGGAGATATAGCGTCCCTGGCCGTGCTTACTGGTCCACATATCTGTGGTTAGGTGGACCTTGCCACAGATAGCGTTGCGCAGTGCACACTTGATTTTATCGGATACTTGGTTGTGCAGGGTAGGCACGGCTGTCTTGGAGAAGTAGTGGCGGCTGGGAACAACATACTGTGGGACAGCCATGGACATCAGCTGTTTAAAGCTGTCTGTGTCCACCAGCCTGAATGACAGCATTTCAAAGGCCAGTAGTTTAGAAATGCTGGCATTCAGGCCCAGGGCTCGAGGGTGGCTAGGTGGGAATTTACGCTTTCTCTCCAAGGTTTGTGAGATGGAGAGCTGAAAACTGCCGTGTGACATGGTGGAGATGCTTGGTGACGCAGGTGGTGTTGTCGGTGGCACATCCTCTGTTTGTTGGGCGGCAGGTGCCAACGTTCCTCCGAGGCGGAGGAAGAGGCCGAGGCAGCAGCAGAAGAGGAAGCAGGGGGAGCCAGAGTGAGTTCCTTGCTTTTAAGGTGTTTACTCCACTGCAGTTCATGCTTTGCATGTAGATGCCTGGTCATGCAGGTTGTGCTAAGGTTCAGAACGTAAATGCCTCGCTTCAGGCTCTGATGGCACAGCGTGCAAACCACTCGGGTCTTGTCGTCAGCACATTGTTTAAAGAAGTGCCATGCCAGGGAACTCTTTGAAGCTGCCTTTGGGGTGCTCGGTCCCTGGTGGCGGTGGCCAGTAGCAGGCGAACTCTCTTGGCGGCGGCTGTTCTGCTTTTGCCTCCTGCTCCCTCTTTTGCTACGCTGTTGGCTCGGTCTCACCACTGCCTCTTCCTCTGAACTATGAAAGTCAGTGGCACGACCTTCATTCCATGTGGGGTCTAGGACCTCATCGTCCCCTGCATCGTCTTCCACACAGTCTTCCTCCCTGACCTCCTGTTCGGTCTGCACACTGCAGAAAGACGCAGCAGTTGGCACCTGTGTTTCGTCATCATCAGAGACGTGCGGACTCCGATGAGGTGGTATTCCCATCTCCTCATCATCAGGAAACATCAGTGGTTGTGTATCAGTGCATTCTATGTCTTCCACCACTGGGGAAGGGCTAAGTGGATTCCCTTGGGAAACCCTGCCAGCAGAGTCTTCAAACAGCATAAGAGACTGCTGCATAACTTGAGGCTCAGACAGTTTCCCTGATATGCATGGGGGTGATGTGACAGACTGATGGGCTTGGTTTTCAGGCGCCACATGTGCGCTTTCTGCAGAAGACTGGGTGGGAGACAATGTTGTGAACATGCTGGATCCACTGTCGGCCACCCAATTGACTAGCCTGTACCTGCTCAGGCCTTACCATCCTTAGAACGGCATTGGGCCCCACCAAATATCGCTGTAAATTCTGGCAGGTACAGGAACCTGAGGTAGTTGGTTCACTAGGACGTGTGGCTGTGGCAGAATGGCCACGTCCTCTCCCAGCACCAGAGGGTACACTAACACCACCACGACCGCGTCCCTTACTAGATGTTTTCCTCATTGTTACCATTCACCAAGCACCACAATAAGAAAAAAAATATTTGGCCCAATGTATTGATTTCAAATTCAGGCCTTTTTTTTTACAGGCACCTAACACTATCTGCCTATTTATTTATGTAGCGTATTACACTAATCCAGGCACAGCATTAACCACTGATTTAGGGGAATATCTCTTTTAGGGCTAGTATTTAGGCCCTGGATGAAAGGTATCCTTTTATGGACAGATTTTCACTTGGAGATGCACAGTAGCGTGTGAAAAAATATGTAGGATTATGCCTTCAGCAATTGTATTTTAACACTTTGTGTAATATACCCTTTAACGGACAGAAATACAATGGGAGATGCACGGTAGCATGTGAAGTTATTGAGGATGACCCTCTCAGCACTTGTATATACACCTTGAGTGTAATATACCCTTTTACGGACAGATTAACACTTGGCCTGCAACAGCTGGGACACCAGATTCAGGGTATTGCTATTTTGGCAATTGAATTTCACCCCAGAACAAAATATATGTTTGGGCGGACACTATTATACTTTGCCAGCCACAGCTGTGACACCAGATTTGGGGATTGGTATTTTGGCAATTGTATTTAACCCCTTAATAAAATATAGAAATTGCTATCCTGAGTTTCTAGGGGTGACAATAAGCACAGCCAAGCCTCTGATGTAGGATAGAGAAAAAAAAATATAGTATTGATGGACTTGGTGGCAGCTTGTTCTGGTGCACCACAAGTCACAAAATGGCCGCCGATCACCCCAGAAAAAAGTGACAGAAAAACGCTCTGTGCAGCCTAAAAACCAGTGAGCAATTAACTAGCAGAAGTTGAATCATTCACAGCTGTAAATCGATCACTTCATTAGGTGCTTTTGCAGACTTTTCCCTGCCTAATTTCGCCCTCACAGAAGCTGCGTCCTCTCCCTACACTAATCAGAGCAGTGTGACGTGCGGCGCTACGTGACTCCAGCTTAAATAGAGGCTGGGTCACATGCTGCACTTGGCCAATCACAGCCATGCCATTACTAGGCATGGCTGTGATGGCTTCTTAGGGCAAGAAGTAAAACGCTAGCTGATTGGCTGCTGTGCAGCCCTTCAGAAAGCGTGAAGAAATCGCCGAACAACGGACCCGAACCCGAACTATTTTGAAAATGTCGGGTCCTTGTCCCGAACACCCCAAAATTCGGTACGAACCCGAACTATACTCGAACTGTTCGCTCAACACTAGTCCTAATACAACATTCTCTGTAGGGGTTTCTGACAATGGTGGCTTATAAATAAATGTAAAAAATGTTGCTTTCCTGATATTTCTAGTACATTTCATGGAATTTAAAGGGGTTGTTTTATCTCATACACTTGGGAATATGACTAGGATTTGCCACCAATGTTTGACAGCTACGGGTCCCTCCTCTGGTACCTGTACCTATCTCTAGAACGGAGCCCACAAAGTGAAGGAGAACGAACCACGCACGCACGGCCATCCTCTATTCATTTCTATGGGAGCGGCGAAAATAGCCCAGCTAGTCTTGGAATTCCCATAGAAATAAATGGGAAGTTCTTGACCACCAGGCAAACCATGACATTGTGTGGGGCCCTCACCTATCAAGCAAGTCAGACAGTGCCAGATGACAGTGGTGCATGGGAGCCTATGGCTCTGATCCCACCATTCAATCACATAGGCCTGAAGCCTAAGAAGAAGTATACCGGCACAGGTGGTCGTATTTTAAAGATGTC
>CM065589.1:58175083-58207454 GCA_033119425.1 Bufotes viridis | reverse complement strand
AGAAATCAACCTTCTTCCCAAAAAATAAAGATAATGAATGAAATTACCCCTCCAGAGCGATTAGCTTGGGGGGAGGCATGGGGGCAATGACACCTTAGGTAGTTTCTGGTCAGGGGTATTTCTAGGATGTTCTCTTTCCCTTCCCTGTCTCTTTTCCCGCCTTTTTTCTATTTCAGGTAAATCACCTCAGAAATTTTTGTACCTGAAAACCAGCTGACTCCGGTTTTCCTGCCTTGTCAACAAAGAAGAGGATTGGCTGCTGGTTGTTGCTGGGGGAGATTTCCAGCTCCCTGATTTGTTGCTGCTTTTGCGGCGGGAATCTGTACCCCTTTATATTTCCAGGTTCGGCGGCTCTGGCTCAGAAGTGCCTGAAGATTTGAACAGCGTCCCACCCCCCCCCCTACTCTTAATTTTTGTCATTCAGCCACCTGTCGCTGGGCTTTATTAGAGGGGCAGTGTCGCTGAGTGGACCTTGGTCTTTATATGGTTAATTTATTCTTGGTCTTTTGGTATCGGTTATTGGTGGTGTTTTAAATTAAAATATTTATTTAATTTATTGTTGTAAGTTAATTTATGTGACCCTTAACCTCTTGCCGACCGCCTCACGCAGGATTGCGTCCTGCGGGCGGTCGGTCTGTTCCTCCTTGACGCGCCGCGCGTCATCTCGCGAGGCGAGATTTCCTGTGAGCAGCGCATGCGCATGCGTTCACAGGATCACGTCGAGGACAAGGTAAGCTACAGCCTGCCAGCGCTGATCGTGCGCTGGCAGGCTGTAGAAGATAAAAATGGCATATCAGACGCTGTTTTGTTAACAGCGTCTGATATGCTGCTGATCGTTCCTTTGGTGGTCCCTTTTGCTTGGGACCACCAAAGAAACTTTATAAGTGCACCAAAACACCACACAGACCCCCCACCCATCCACCCCACCCCCCACCCCGTCACTGATTAACCCCTGATTAACCCCTGATCACCCCATGTCACCCCCTGTCACCCCCTGACACTAATTACCCCACTGTAAGGCTCATTCAGACGTCCGTATGTGTTTTGCGG
This sequence comes from Bufotes viridis, assembly GCA_033119425.1. NCBI lineage: Eukaryota > Metazoa > Chordata > Amphibia > Anura > Bufonidae > Bufotes > Bufotes viridis. Next base: position 58,206,404 of record CM065589.1, on the reverse strand, counting down.
ATCCATGGATCCACGGATCCATAAAACACGGACACCAGCAATGTGCTTTCCGCATTTTGCGGATCCGCACATTGCCAGAACTATATAGAAAATGCCTTTTCTTGTCCGCAGTGCGGACAAGAATAGGACATGCTCTATCTTTTTGCGGAGCTGCGGCCGGATGCTTGGGGGCCGAAACCCGGAAGTTTGCGGCCGCAGCTCCGCAAATGCTGATGCGGCGGCGCATAGTGTGCTCTCCGCATCACCGCCAGCCCCATTCACACTGAATGGGTCCGCATCTATTCCGCAGAATTGCGGAATAGATGCGGGACGTGTGAATGGGGCCTTACTACTTTTTTGCACATTTTTGGCAGAGATTTATTCATCCACATTGATCGATGCGAATGAGGAAATCTGTGCCGTTTTGTTTTTGCACATTTTGGGCAGAGATTTTTCATCCACATTGATTGATGCGAATGAAAAAATCTGCGCCGTTCATTTTTTTCTTTTCAGCGCAGAGGCTGAACGGGAAAAAAATCTCATTACCCGTATGCTCAATATAAGGAGAATCGCAGAAACTCCTAATGCTGGCCATACGTGTAATGATTGCGGAGACCCTCAAGTGCCAGGGCAGTACAAACACCTCACATGTGACCCCATTTTAGAAGAAGACACCCCAAGGTATTCCGTGAGGGGTATGGTGAGTTCATGTAAAATTTTATTTTTGTCACAAGTTAGTGGAATATGAGACTGTAAAAAAAAAAAAAAAAATCAATTTCCGCTAACTTGTGCCAAATTTTTTTTTTCTGTGAACTCGCCATGCCCCTCACATTATACCTTGGGGTGTCTTCTTTCCACAATGGGGTCACATGTGGGGTATTTCTACTGCCCTGGCATTTTAGGGGTCCTAAAGCATGAGAATCCAAATGCGTAAAAATGCCCTGTGAAATCCTAAAGGTACTCATTGGTTTTAGGGCCCCTTTGCGCATCTTGGCTGCAAAAAGTGTCACTCATGTGGTATCGCCGTACTCAGGAGAAGTAGGGCAATGTGTTTTAGGGTGTATTTTTACATATACCCATGCTGGGTGAGAGAAATATCTCTGTAAACGACAACTTTTTACATTTTTTATTCAAAGTTGTCAATTTACAGAGGTATTTCTCACACAAAGTATGGGTATATGTAAAATACACCCCAAACATTGCCCTACTTCTCCTGATACGGCGATACCATGATGTACTTTTGCAGCCAAGTGCAAAGGGGCCCAAATTCCAACGAGTACCTTTAGGTTTTATATGGCTGCTCACAATTTAGCCCCACCCAAAATGCCAGAACAGTACAAACACCCACAAATGACCCCATTTTGGAAGAAGACACCCCAAGGTATTCGCTGAGGGGCATAGTGAGTCCATGAAAAATTTAACTTTTTGTCAAAAGTTAGCAGAAAGGTAGACTTTATGAGAAAAACAATAAAAAATCAATTTCCGCTAACTTGTGCCAAAAAAAATCTTCTATGAACTCGCCATGCCCCTCACAGAATACCTTGGGGTGTCTTCTTTCCAAAATGGGGTCACATGTGGGGTATTTATACTGCCCTGGCATTTTAGGGGCCCTAAAGCGTGAGAAGAAAAATGCGTAAAAATGCCCTCCTAAAAGGTACTCATTGGTTTTAGGGCCCTTTGCGCATCTTGGCTGCAAAAAGTGTCACTCATGTGGTATCGCCGTACTCAGGAGAAGTCGGGCAATGTGTTTTGGGGTGTATTTTTACATATACCCATACTTTGTGTGAGAAATATCTCTGTAAATTGACAACTTTGAATAAAAAAATGTAAAAGTTGTCGTTTACAGCAATATTTCTCACACGCAGTATGGTATATGTAAAAATACACCCAAACACATTGCCCTACTCTCTGAGTTCGGCGATACCATGAGTGGCACTTTGCAGCCAAGATGCAAAGGCCCTAAACCAATGAGTACCTTTAGATTTCACAGGCCATTTTTACGCATTTGGATTCTCACGCTTTAGAGGCCCTAAATGCCAGGGCAGTATAAATACCCACATGTGACCCCATTTTGGAAGAAGACACCCAAGGTATTCCGTGAGGGCATGGCGAGTTCACAGAAATTTTATTTTTGGCACAAGTTAGCGGAAATTGATATATATATTTTTTTTTTTTTGTTTTTACAAAGTCTCATATTCCACTAACTTGTGACAAAAATAAAATTTTACATGAACTCACCATACCCCTCACGGAATACCTTGGGGTGTCTTCTTTCCAAAATGGGGTCACATGTGGGGTATTTATACTGTCCTGGCATATTAGGGGCCCTAAAGCGTGAGAAGAAGTCTGGAATCCAAATGCGTAAAAATGCCCTGTGAAATCCTAAAGGTACTCATTGGTTTTAGGGCCCTTTGCGCACCCAGGCTGCAAAAAGTGTCACACATGTGGTATCGCCGTACTCAGGAGAAGTAGGGCAATGTGCTTTGGGGTGTATTTTTATATATACCTATACTGTGTGTGAAAAATATCTCTGTAAACGACAACTTTTAAAAAATTTTATACAAAGTTGTCAGTTTACAGAGATATTTCTCTCACCCAACATGGGTATATGTAAAATACACCTCAAACACATTGCCCTACTTCTCCTGAGTACGGCGATACCCATAAGTGACACTTTTTGCAGCCTGAGTGCAAAGGGCCCAAATTCAACGAGTACCTTTAGGTTTACATGGCGGCTCACAATTTAGCCCCGCCCAAAATGCCAGAACAGTAAACACACCCCACAAATGACCCCATTTTGGAAAGTAGACACCCCAAGGTATTCACTGAGGGGCATAGTGAGTCCGTCTGAGATTTCTTTTTTTTGCCAGAAGTTAGCAGAAATTGAAACTTTTTATTTTATTTTTTCTCAGAAAGTGTAATTTTCCGCTAACTTGTGAAAAAAATGAAATGATACATGAACTCACCATGCCCCTCCGTGAATACTTTGGGGTGTCTTCTTTCTAAAATGGTGTCATTTGGGGGTATTTATACTTTCCTGACATTCTAGCACCTGAAGAAACATGACAGGTGCTCAGAAAGTCAGAGCTGCTTCAAAATGCAGAAATTCACTTTTTGCACCATAGTTTGTAAACGCTATAACTTTTACCCAAACCAATAAATATACACTTATTGGACTTTTTTTATCAAAGACATGTAGAACAATAAATTTAGAGAAAATTTATATAGAAATGTAGTTTTTTTAAAAATTTTACAACAGAAAGTGAAAAATGTCATTTTTTTGCAAAAATTTCGTTAAATTTGTATTAATGGCAAAAAAAGTACAAATGTCAGCAACAATGAAATACCACCAAATGAAAGCTCTATTAGTGAGAAGAAAAGGAGGTAAAATTCATTTGGGTGGTAAGTTGCATGACGGAGCAATAAACGGTGAAAGTAGTGTAGTGCGGAATTGTAAAAAGTGGCCTGGTCATTAAGGGGGTTTAAGCTAGGGGGGCTTAAGTGGTTAATAAAGCACAGCGGCCATTTTTCTCCACTTAGTTTTGAGTCTGTTTATTTATTTAGGAGCTAAGGTGAGGTTATAGTGTGTCATTTGCTCCCATGTGTTGAAACCTTTAGGAGAGGAGTTTTGAAGGAAAATGAAGCTATAAATATGAAACCAAGGAGGCAGAACTTGACACAGGATCAGAGAAATGCACTTAAAAGTCTGAATGACAATCATAAGATTGTTATAAAGCCAGCAGATAAGGGAGGGGGGTAGTTGTAATGGATGTAGAGAAGTATGAGGCAGAGATGCTGAGGTTATTATCAGACGGGGAGACCTATCAGATCCTAAAAAATAATCCAACAATCAAATTTAAAGGAGAACTTGACATCCTTCTAACTAGAGGCCTCATGGATAAAATTATTAATAAAAAAGAGTTTGATTATCTAAACAATAAGTTCCCGGTCACAGCGGTAATATATTCTCTGCCCAAAATACACAAGAGTCTGACCAACCCCCCTGGCAGACCCATTGTGTCGGGGGTAAACTCACTTACAAGCAGATTGGGGGAATATGCGGATTGTTTCCTCCAAAAATATGTTCCACTCTTACCCTCGTATTAAAAGGATTCAGGGAGTGTTCTGAATCTCATCAAAGGGTTCGGCGCTTGCCCTGGTGATGTGTGGTTAGCCACAGTTGACGTAACATCGCTTTATACGGTTATCCCTAAAGACCTGGGACTCAGGGCAATAGAAGCTGCCAAAAAGCTCAGCTGCAAAAAGCAGCGTCAGGCAGCTGCCGCCAAGGCCAATAAGATAATGGGTTGCATCAAAAGGGGCATAGACGCCCGTGATGAGAACATGGTCTTACCACTTTACAAATCACTAGTCAGACCACACATGGAGGACTGTGTACAGTTCTGGGCTCCTGTGAACAAGGCAGACATAGCAGAGCTGGAGAGGGTTCAGAGGAGGGCAACTAAAGTAATAACTAGAATCGGGGATCTACAGTACCCTGAAAGTTTATCAAAATTAGGGTTATTCACTTTAGAAAAGACGACAGAGGGGAGATCTAATAACTATGTATAAATATATCAGGGGTCAGTACAGAGATCTCTCCCATCATCTATTTATCTCCAGGACTATCTGTAACTATGAATGGTCGGCACTGCTGTAGAAGTTTGGCGGTGCACGTGTCAGCGGGTAGGCGTTCCCATAGACAATATGATAGAGAGAGACCGGCACTGGCGCTGTAAATTTCAAGATGCAGCAATTTATTGTCACATATTAAATCATAGTGACGCGTTTCAGCACAAAAAGTGCTTTCATCAGACTATTTACACACGTCCTAGCTATGATGCCTTTTATAGAACAATAGACATATAGGAACTGACGTCATACATTACGTTCCACCCTTGTGAGGGAGTTACGAAGCAGACTGTAGTGACGAGTGGGTTAATCAACAAAAAGGTTCAATTCCTCTGTAGAAGAAAAAGAAGAAGTCATTAGACATAATATCAAATGAAGCCACTAATGTTATACTCTCTATTCAATCCTCTTGGTTCCATCATTTGCAATCGGCCTATTGGATCCACCGATTGCAAACGATGGAACCAAGAGGATTGAATAGAGAGTATAACACTGCGAATCCTACTTTTAACCCTCTGTGATCACCTTGCTACATATTGCCTGCCATTAAATGTACTGTAACCTAAAGCTTGCTGAAACCAACCGTCTTCTAAGGAACTGCGCTTCCATCCATGTATGTGTATGACTACCAAAGCTTCAGTAAAGTTCCAGTTCTGTTTTACTACAACGTGGTTCCTCAATTATTCCTACTATCAACAATTGATGTTAATTGGCACTGGCGTCAGGAACTCTATCTATAACTACCTGTCCTTGCAGAAGTACCAGAGAGTCAGCCTGTCTCAGGTTAGTGGTCATAATTGCACTACAACACCCAGGAACACTACTGAACCCTAACTTGAGTACGCTGCAATTGTATATGATACTAAAGGTTTGATGTGATGTGAATTTGTTATTTTATACTTTATTTTTTATTTTTTGTACTCAGCCGCTATGATGATTGTATGGAGGTGTAGTAAACTCCCACCTGTGGGTTTATAAAGACCGCCTCTAAGTGGGCGGAGGAGATATCCCTGACGAAGCTTTCTGAAGGAAACCCGGGTCGGGTGACTGATTTATGTACACTGCCTGAAATTTGTTTATTATCCTGTAAGTACAATAAAACCTGTGCGGTTCAACTATTGTGATTGTGCTTCACTATTGTGGCAACTTTGATTTCCCACAAAGGTTCATAATATAAAGGTGAATCCAAGTGACCTGCATGCTTTCCCATATCCAGGGCCGGCGCCACCTGTAAGGCGACCTAGGCAACCGCCTAGGGCGCAATTTAGGAGGGGGCGCCGGAACCCTGCGATAAAAAAAAAAAAACTTGTGGTAATATAACGTTGCAGCGGCTGGCGTCGCGCCGCCCCGCTATCATGCTGCACTGCCTGAGGGGGCACGTACCATACTGGGTGACACCGGTCCCTGGGGTGACACCCGATGCGTTTATTTTTATTTTTTACAAAACAAGTCAGTGTGGAGCACATAAGTGAGCGGGCTACTGGCACATAAGGGGACTATTGGCACATAAGGGGGCTACTGGCACATAAGGGGGCTACTGGCACATAAGGGGGCTACTGGCACATAAGGGGCTATTGGCACATAAGGGGCTATTGGCACATAAGGGGCTACTGGCACATAAGGGACTACTGGCACATAAGGGGGCTTGCACATCTGAACTCCAAAATTGTCTCATGAAGGAGAAGAGGAGAAGAGGAATGTAGTAGTTACTAAAATTGCCATATATATATATATATATCCACTGTATTAGCTGGTTTATAGTAAACTCCTATTAGTAATTTATTATTGATTTTGTCTCCATGTATTTCTACTTCCAGGGACCCCACATGTTCATGTCCCTCACTTATATCTTCCCAAAGTGTGGGCTTTAGACAGGACTTTACATAAAGGCAGACCCCTCCACCTCTGGTTTTGACGATCCTTTCTAAACAAATTGTGACCCTGTAGGGAAGAGAGAGGACCTCCTGAGGCACAGAAGAATGTGACTACAGATGCCCACAATTTCCCCCACCAGGGAATAAAGGGGGTACAGAGGACCGAGATAGAAAGACAGACCACTCCATGAAAAATAAATCATGTAGAGGGAAACGAGGGGGGGAGAAGCACCAGCTCAAACCCCAAAAAAAGCAGGGGGATCTAATGGGGATCTTCTTCAATTTGAGTACATATGTTCTGCCAGACCCCGAAAAAGAAGTCCTAGGGAAAGGCCTCAAGTTTGCACCCACGATGAGGGTTAACAAATTTGAGGCTTTTTTGAAGTTGAATATTGCAAAATTCTGTTTATCAAATCAAGCCCCTGTGAGAAATAGTGAAGAGAATAGCGTGCTTGTGCATACACATTTGAAAGAGAAATCAACCTTCTTCCCAAAAAATAAAGATAATGAATGTGTTGAAGCCTTTAGGAGAGGAGTTTTGAAGGAAATTGAAGCTATAAATATGAAACCAAGGAGGCAGAACTTGACACAGGATCAGAGAAATGCACTTAAAAGTCTGAATGACAATCATAAGATTGTTATAAAGCCAGCAGATAAGGGAGGGGGGTAGTTGTAATGGATGTAGAGAAGTATGAGGCAGAGATGCTGAGGTTATTATCAGACGGGGAGACCTATCCGATCCTAAAAAAGAATCCAACAATCAAATTTAAAGGAGAACTTGACATCCTTCTAACTAGAGGCCTCATGGATAAAATTATTAATAAAAAAGAGTTTGATTATCTAAACAATAAGTTCCCGGTCACAGCGGTAAAATACTTTCTGCCCAAAATACACAAGAGTCTGACCAACCCCCCTGGCAGACCCATTGTGTCGGGGGTAAACTCACTTACAAGCAGATTGGGGGAATATGCGGATTGTTTCCTCCAAAAATATGTTCCACTCTTACCCTTGTATTTAAAGGATTCAGGGAGTGTTCTGAATCTCATCAAAGGGTTCGGCGCTTGCCCTGGTGATGTGTGGTTAGCCACAGTTGACGTAACATCGCTATATATACGGTTATCCCTAAAGACCTGGGACTCAGGGCAATAGAAGCTGCCAAAAAGCTCAGCTGCAAAAACCAGTGTCAGGCAGCTGCCGCCAAGGCCAATAAGATAATGGGTTGCATCAAAAGGGGCATAGACGCCCGTGATGAGAACATGGTCCTACCACTTTACAAATCACTAGTCAGACCACACATGGAGTACTGTGTACAGTTCTGGGCTCCTGTGAACAAGGCAGACATAGCAGAGCTGGAGAGGGTTCAGAGGAGGGCAACTAAAGTAATAACTGGAATGAGGGATCTACAGTACCCTGAAAGGTTATCAAAATTAGGGTTATTCACTTTAGAAAAGACGACTGAGGGGAGATCTAATAACTATGTATAAATATATCAGGGGTCAGTACAGAGATCTCTCCCATCATCTATTTATCTCCAGGACTATCTGTAACTATGAATGGTCGGCACTGCTGTAGAAGTTTGGCGGTGCACGTGTCAGCGGGTAGGCGTTCCCATAGACAATATGATAGAGAGAGACCGGCACTGGCGCTGTAAATTTCAAGATGCAGCAATTTATTGTCACATATTAAATCATAGTGACGCGTTTCAGCACAAAAAGTGCTTTCATCAGACTATTTACACACGTCCTAGCTATGATGCCTTTTATAGAACAATAGACATATAGGAACTGACGTCATACATTACGTTTCACCCCTTGTGAGGGAGTTACGAAGCAGACTGTAGTGACGAGTGGGTTAATCAACAAAAAAGGTTCAATTCCTCTGTAGAAGAAAAAGAAGAAGTCATTAGACATAATATCAAATGAAGCCACTAATGTTATACTCTCTATTCAATCCTCTTGGTTCCATCATTTGCAATCGGCCTATTGGATCCACCGATTGCAAATGATGGAACCAAGAGGATTGAATAGAGAGTATAACACTGCGAATCCTACTTTTAACCCTCTGTGATCACCTTGCTACATATTGCCTGCCATTAAATGTACTGTAACCTAAAGCTTGCTGAAACCAACCGTCTTCTAAGGAACTGCGCTTCCATCCATGTATGTGTATGACTACCAAAGCTTCAGTAAAGTTCCAGTTCTGTTTTACTACAACGTGGTTCCTCAATTATTCCTACTATCAACAAACGGTGTCCCACCGTTAATTGGCACTGGCGTCAGGAACTCTATCTATAACTACCTGTCCTTGCAGAAGTACCAGAGAGTCAGCCTGTCTCAGGTTAGTGGTCATAATTGCACTACAACACCCAGGAACACTACTGAACCCTAACTTGAGTACGCTGCAATTGTATATGATACTAAAGGTTTGATGTGATGTGAATTTGTTATTTTATATTTTATTTTTTATTTTTTGTACTCAGCCGCTATGATGATTGTATGGAGGTGTGGTAAACTCCCACCTGTGGGTTTATAAAGACCGCCTCTAAGTGGGCGGAGGAGATATCCCTGACGAAGCTTTCTGAAGGAAACCCGGGTCGGGTGACTGATTTATGTACACTGCCTGAAATTTGTTTATTATCCTGTAAGTACAATAAAACCTGTGCGGTTCAACTATTGTGATTGTGCTTCACTATTGTGGCAACTTTGATTTCCCACAAAGGTTCATAATATAAAGGTGAATCCAAGTGACCTGCATGCTTTCCCATATCCAGGGCCGGCGCCACCTGTAAGGCGACCTAGGCAACCGCCTAGGGCGCAATTTAGGAGGGGGCGCCGGAACCCTGCGATAAAAAAAAAAACTTGTGGTAATATAACGTTGCAGCGGCTGGCGTCGCGCCGCCCCGCTATCATGCTGCACTGCCTGAGGGGGGTACGTACCATACTGGGTGACACCGGTCCCTGGGGTGACACCCGATGCGTTTTATTTTTTATTTTTTTACAAAACAAGTCAGTGTGGATCACATAAGTGAGGGGGCTACTGGCACATAAGGGGACTATTGGCACATAAGGGGGGCTACTGGCACATAAGGGGGCTACTGGCACATAAGGGGGGCTACTGGCACATAAGGGGGCTATTGGCACATAAGGGGGCTACTGGCACATAAGGGGGGCTACTGGCACATAAGGGGGGGCTTGCTGGCACATAAGGGGGCTTGCTGGCACATTAGGGGGCTACTAACTGGCACATAGGGGGCTACTGGCACATAAGGGGGGCTACTGGCACATAGGGGGGGCTTGCTGGCAGATAAGGGGGCTACTGGCACATAAGGGGGGACTACTGGCACATAAGGGTCGACTGCTGGCACATAAGGGGAGCTACTGGCACATAAGGGGCGACTGCTGGCACATAAGGGGGGGTTACTGGCACATAAGGGGGGGCTACTGGCACATACGGGGGGCTACTGGCACATAAGGGGGGACTACTGGCACATAAGGGGACTACTGGCACTTGAGGGGGGCTACTGGCACATAAGGGCAGACTAGGGCAGATATTGGGCAGACTAGATGGGCCAAATGGTTCTTATCTGCCGACACATTCTATGTTTCTATGTTTATAAGGGGACTACTGGCACTTGAGGGGGGCTACTGGCACATAAGGGGACTACTGGCACTTAAGGGGGGCTACTGGCACATACGGGGGCTACTGGCACATAAGGGGGACTACTGGCACATAAGGAGGGCTACTGGCACATAAGGGGGACTACTGGCACATAAGGGGGGACTACTGGCACATAAGGGGGGACTACTGGCACTTGAGGGGGGCTATTATTATTGTTATAAGGCCCCCTCTGTACTATTCTTATGTTAATAGCCCCCACTGTATTAGTATTATTATTTATACAGAGGGGGCCGTTATTATAATAATAGTACAGAGAGGGCCTTTATACTAATACAGAGCTGAGCTGCCATGTCATGGAGGGGGAGAATTGGGATATACCCTATATACCCTCATCAACAGTGCTGCCATGAAAGGGGAGAAATGTGGTATGAGGGGGGAATGTGCTCTGCAAATGAAGCAGTGTATTATATTATGGGGGCACTGAGAGGAAGGCGGGAGAGGAGCACTATGGGGCATTTACTAGGGGCACTATATAGGGGCATTTCATACTGGTACATTATGGGGACATTAGCTCAGCTGGGGCATTACAAAGGGGTATTTTTTGCACTGTATATTATAAGGAGAGTGATTACTACTGGGGGGGAGGGGGGGTATTATGGTGGGCTTTATTACTCCCCCATGTTATGACCCCCCAGTAGCAGCACCAGCCTCTCCCTGCTCTGCTATCCCTCTGATCCTTCTCCAAATCCTTATTCTGAAATCTTTCTCATTAGGATAAAACACATCATCAGCTCCGCCGATCCCCACAATATACAGTATACCTCTACACCGATCTCCACAGTATACAGTATACCTCTACACCGATCCCCACAGTAATACAGTATACCTCTATACCGATCCCCACAGAATACAGTATACCTCTACACCGACCCCCACAGTATACAGTATACCTCTACACCGATCCCCACAATATACAGTATACTTCTACACCGATCCCCACAGTATACAGTATACCTCTACACCGATCCCCACAATATACAGTATACCTCTACACCGATCCCCACAATATACAGTATACCTCTACACCGATCCCCACAATATACAGTATACCTCTACACCGATCCCCACAGTATACAGTATACCTCTACACCGATCCCCACAATATACAGTATACCTCTACACCGATCCCCACAATATACAGTATACCTCTACACCGATCCCCACAATATACAGTATACCTCTACACCGATCCCCACAATATACAGTATACCTCTACACCGATCCCCACAGTATACAGTATACCTCTACACCGATCCCCACAATATACAGTATACCTCTACACCGATCCCCACAATATACAGTATACCTCTACACCGATCCCCACAGTATACAGTATACCTCTACACCGATCCCCACAGTATACAGTATACCTCTACACCGATCCCCACAATATACAGTATACCTCTACACCGATCCCCACAATATACAGTATACCTCTACACCGATCCCCACAATATACAGTATACCTCTACACCGATCCCCACAATATACAGTATACCTCTACACCGATCCCCACAATATACAGTATACCTCTACACCGATCCCCACAATATACAGTATACCTCTACACCGATCCCCACAATATACAGTATACCTCTACACCGATCCCCACAATATACAGTATACCTCTACACCGATCCCCACAATATACAGTATACCTCTACACCGATCCCCACAATATACAGTATACCTCTACACCGATCCCCACAATATACAGTATACCTCTACACCGATCCCCACAATATACAGTATACCTCTACACCGATCCCCACAATATACAGTATACCTCTACACCGATCCCCACAATATACAGTATACCTCTACACCGATCCCCACAATATACAGTATACCTCTACACCGATCCCCACAATATACAGTATACCTCTACACCGATCCCCACAATATACAGTATACCTCTACACCGATCCCCACAGTATACAGTATACCTCTACACCGATCCCCACAATATACAGTATACCTCTACACCGATCCCCACAGTATACAGTATACCTCTACACCGATCCCCACAATATACAGTATACCTCTACACCGATCCCCACAATATACAGTATACCTCTACACCGATCCCCACAATATACAGTATATCTCTACACCGATCCCCACAATATACAGTATACCTCTACACCGATCCCCACAATATACAGTATACCTCTACACCGATCCCCACAATATACAGTATGGAGCGAACCAAATTGTATACTACAATGAGGGGAGCCATGATACCATGACGCCCGTCATTGGTAATGATTGTTTGTGCATTATGTTTTACTTACCTTGGATATTGGATTGTTGGTTCAGGCCACTAAGTTTGATGTCTGACAGGTGGCTGATCCTGAGGTTTTGATTGGCTGGAGTCTTCTTCAGTTGGAGGCTTGCAGTGGCTATAAAAGAAGAGGACCAACGGTTAGAGCGCATTCACATAAGTATTACTTAATTCACAAGTCTGCGCATCCCATCTGCCATGGAAGATTTGCTGAAACAGTTGATTTTGAAGGCTGAATCTAAGGGAGGAGAGGCATGGCTCCGTTCTTGCCTTTCTGATGATTCTGTTGCTTCTGAGGCGGCTCCTTCCTCGGCTGATCCTGCCTGCTTCTCAGGCATCAGCACGAGCCCAGAGATCATCGATCCCCCTGTAAGCACTGGCGCAGGCTTGCGCAGTGATTTAGAAGTATCTCCGCCCAGGAAGAGGATCAGGAAGGACCGGAAGACCTACTCCCCGTCGCATTTCTCCACCGCTGGACGGACTAGGAAAGCGGCTCCCCAGAACAGTGATGCTGCGCCATCCGCACGCGCTGGCAACCGCCACCACCGCTCCAAGGATACTGCAATAACATCCCAGCTGCCACCAATGGCTGGCCTTCATTTACATCCCCCTGCTGGAGGTGAGTCTTTATCCAGGACTCCGTCTCCACAGAAGGCAAATTTCAGTTCATGGATCCCCATAGTTCTTTTAACAGAGGTTCTATGCACTTAAATAAGGACCTTTTGTTCAGGGAATTCATGGAATTCTTTTCCAGGAAGTCAACTTTAACATGTCCAGGATCTGTTTGGTCTGGTAATCCTGATTACTTTATAGTTGATAAACCGGAATCCCCAATCAAATTGAGTACCCCTTCTCCTGAATCACACTCTTTTTCTCGGAATATTCCAGAATTGAATATTCCGTTAAATATGGATCTTGGTTCTGGGATAAAAGAAACCTCCTTTAAAGAGGCCCTGACGTGCCAGATTTCTCCTTTGGGCTTTCATTTACAGCAGAGCACAAAGGAAAAAATCTGGAAAAAAGACTATATTGATATCTTTTCATTGCTACCTTCCAACCGTGATGTCACCAAAATGGATTCAGATAGGGATAAAAAAGTAGAAGATGACAAAAAGAAATTCCCCCAGAAAACTTTTTTCACCTGGTTACAGTCGTTCTGCATATACGCTGCGGTTCTGGGTGAAAAATTCCCCAATCTATGTTCTGGACTATTCTTTCATGTGGATGCCATCCTAGAGGCTTATAAAAACTTTGGGGGCTCTGGTTGGTATCTTTATGATGAATCTTTTAGACATAAACTTTCCATATATCCTTCCTTGGATTGGGGTTGTAAAGACGTGGGCCTCTTGCTCAATTTGATGCTTCCTCAAAAGTCTGCCAATTTTCGTCAATCTGCCAATCCCGGTTCAAGGAAGGGTATATGTTTCGCATTCAACGACGGTGTCTGTAAGTGGCAGAACAGCTGTAAATATCTTCACGAATGCTCCTTTTGCGCTGGATCCCATCCGGTCGCAAAATGCTTCAAAAAACAAGGAATCCATTTTGGTTTCATCAGTAAGGATCATCAATCACTTAAAGTCAGTGACTCCACTGAACATTCCAAGGCTTCTTCTCTGGTTAAAAATATACCCAGACACCAGGATGGCCAACCTTCTAACTGAGGGTTTCTCTGCTGGTTTCTTCGTTCCTGAGTATCTCGGCCCGGGATGTTTCCAGGTGCGGAACTTGTTATCTGCAAGGCAAAACGTTAACATTGTTAGGGAAAAGATTCAATCCGAAGTCCAAGCTGGTAGAATGGCCGGCCCTTTTTCACAACCTCCTTTCTCAAACTTTCGTATTTCTCCCCTAGGTTTAGTCCCAAAACGGGAACCCAATTCATTTCGTTTGATACATGACCTCTCTTATCCTCATAAGAATTCGCTTAACGATTCTATTGACAAGGGGAAGGCATCTGTTAAGTACGCGTCCTTCGACCAAGCTTTACTGCTCTTACAACAAGCGGGTCAAGGCGCATTGCTCGCTATAGTTGGTATTAAGTCTGCCTTTCGCCTTTTACCGATAAACCCCACTGGCTATAATTCTTTAGGGATTAAATTCCAAGATATGTATTATTTTGACATGGCTCTCCCCATGGGATTTACTTTATCCTGCCAGTATTTTGAGGCTTTTTCCACTTTTATCCACTGGGTTCTTCAGGCGCATATCAGCGCTGGATTAATCTTACACTATCTGGACGACTTTTTGTTCATTGGCCAGGGGGATACTGATGATTGTTCTATTTTATTGAATACTTTTTTCAATATTGCTTCTTATTTCAATATCCCCTTGGCCATGGATAAAACTGTTTATCCGACAACAGAATTAAAATTTTTAGGTATTATTATTAACACCATTGATATGGAATTTCGCATTCCAGAGGAAAAAATTCTCTCCACTGTCGATTTGTTGTCTGTTATTTTTTCTAAGGAAAAAATAACGTTGAAGAAGCTTCAATCACTGCTTGGCTCTCTAAACTTTATTTCTAGAGTGATTCCCATGGGGAGAGTATTCTCCAAGCGTATGTACGCCGCTACTGCTGGTGTTTCTTCCCCCAATGCACACATCCGTCTTACTAAACCTATTAAAGATGATTTAGCTATTTGGAAATCATTTCTGGACAACTTCAATGGTCATACTATTTGGCAGAAAGAATTTGTTAATTCGGACGCCTTGTCCTTTTTTACAGATTCTCCTGGGTCTTTTGGTTATGGCGCCTATTTTAATGGGCACTGGTCTGCCGAACTCTGGCCGCTAAGTTGGACTCAGAATCCATTAATCAAGAATCTAGTATTCATTGAGTTGTTCCCTGTATTTGTCTCTCTACACATTTGGTTATCGGAATTCCGTAACAGACGAATTCTTCTCCACTCCGACAACCAGGGAGTGGTTTTTGCCATTAATAGCATGTCTTCTAAATCTGAATTAGTCAATAATTTAATGCGTCAATTGGTTTTGTTATGCCTTAGTAATAACATTTGGCTTAAGGCAAAATTTATTCCTGGTAAATCTAATGTTCTTGCTGACCTTTTATCCCGGCAGCGATTTCGAGAATTTTTCAGAATGGTCCCGCATGCTTCCCGGGTTGGAATTCCATGTCCTCAACAATTGTGGGAGCTGATTTGATTGGTGCCAAAGAATTAATAGCTAATTCTTTGGCGATTAATACTAATAAAGCCTACTCTGCTGCGTGGCTGAAATGGTCTGAATTTTGTAAGATTCGGAATTTTAACGAGCAGGAGTATATTGATTCACACTTCTCTTCATTCATTTTGTACCTGTTCAACATGAATGTTAGTGTGGAATCCATTAGGAAACATCTGGCAGGGATTTCTTTTTACTTCAGATTGCGAGGTTTCCCACCTATCATCAGTTCCTTTTTCATCAAACAGTTGTTGAAAGGCATCCAGAAGACGGCTACTCCTTTGAATCAAACTAGGCCTTTGTCAGTTGAGATATTGGGCCGTATTTTACATTCACTTTTTGAAATCTGCTCTTCACGCTACCAAACTTATTTATTTTCTGCTGCATTTTCTTTTCATTTTTTGCAGCCTTGCGGATAAGTGAGGTCGCTGCCAAGAATAAGCGTTCTCTTCCTCCTCTTTACCTATCAGATGTTTCTGTTCATGATTTTCACCTTACATTATTTATTAGGAGGTCTAAGACCGACCAATTAGGGAAAGGAAAGACCTTGTCACTTAATAAATTTCTAAATTCGCTTATTTGTCCTGTACATAATATGCGTTTGTGGCTTCAAACTAGGTGTCGCCATTCTGAATTCCTGTTCGTTCACAGTGATGGATCTCCACTCACCGTTTTCCGATTTAACCATTTGTTGAAATTATCTTTAAACAGTTTGCATTTGTCTCAAGCCAATTTCTCTACTCATTCCTTCCGCATTGCTGCGGCGACCTTTGCTTCCCTGATTGGTCTGGACCATACTTCTATTAAACGTATCGGTAGATGGGATTAAGATTGCTTTAGACGTTATGTTCGTCCTAACTTGATCATTCATTAATTGCAGGTAAACAGAGGATAATTTGGATTATAGGAGGTCAATTGTTAGACCTTGCTATCAGAAGATCTGCGGTCAGACAATATACTTTAAATTTGGGTTCTCCTGATTACTTTCATATATTTTGGAAACCTTTTTCGGGCCTTAACCGCTTCAGCCCCCCTAGCTAAAACACCCTTAATGACCAGGCCACTTTTTACAATTCCGCACTACACTACTTTCACCGTTTATTGCTCCGTCATACAACTTACCACCCAAATGAATTTTACCTCCTTTTCTTCTCACTAATAGAGCTTTCATTTGGTGGTATTTCATTGCTGCTGACATTTTTACTTTTTTGCTATTAATCAAAAATTACCGAAATTTTGCAAAAAAATGACATTTTCACTTTCTGTTGTAAAATTTTTCAAAAAAAACTACATTTCTATATAAATTTTTCTCTAAATTTATTGTTCTACATGTCTTTGATAAAAAAATCCAATAAGTGTATATTTATTGGTTTGGGTAAAAGTTATAGCGTTTACAAACTATGGTGCAAAAAAGTGAATTTCGGCATTTTGAAGCAGCTCTGACTTTCTGAGCGCCTGTCATGTTTCTTCAGGTGCTAGAATGCCAGGATAGTATAAATATCCCCCAAATTACACCATTTTAGAAAGAAGACACCCCAAAGTATTCGCGGAGGGGCTTGGTGAGTTCATGTATCATTTCATTTTTTTCACAAGTTAGCGGAAATTGACACTTTCTGAGAAAAAAAAAAAAAAAAAAGTTTCAATTTCTGATAACTTCTGGCAAAAAAAAAAAAATCTCAGACGGACTCACTATGCCCCTCAGTGAATACCTTGGGGTGTCTACTTTCGAAATGGAGTCATTTGTGGGGTGTGTTTACTGTTCTGGCATTTTGGGCGGGGCTAAATTGTGAGCCGCCATGTAAAACCTAAAGGTACTCGTTGGAATTTGGGCCCTTTTGCACACCCAGGCTGCAAAAAGCGGCACTTATGTGGTATCGCCGTACTCAGGAGAAGTAGGGCAATGTGTTTTGGGGTGTATTTTTACATATACCCATGTTGGGTGAGAGAAATATCTCTGTAAATTGTCAACTTTGTATAAAAATTTTTAAAAGTTGTCGTTTACAGAGATATTTTTCACACAAAGTAATGGGTATATATAAAATACACCCCAAACACTGCCCTACTTCTCCTAATGCTGCGATACCATGTGTGCCACTTTTTGCAGCCTGGAATGCAAAGGACCCTAAAACAAAGAGTACCTTTAGAATTTCTACAGGGCATTTTTACGCATTTGGATTCCAGACTTCTTCTCACCCTTTAGGGGCCCCTAAAATGCCAGGACAGTATAAATACCCCACATGTGACCCCATTTTGGAAAGAAGACACCCCAAGGTATTCTGTGAGGGGTATGGTGAGTTCATGCAAAATTTTATTTTTGTCACAAGTTAGTGGAATATGAGACTTTGTAAAAAACAAAATTAAAAAAAAAAAAAAAACAATTTCCGCTGACTTGTGCCAAAAAATAAAAATTCTGTGGACTCACCATGCCCCTCACGGAATACCTTGGGGTGTCTTCTTTCCAAAATGGGGTCACATGTGGGGTATTTATACTCACCTGGCATTTTAGGGGCCCCTAAAGTGTGAGAATCCAAATGCATAAAAATGGCCTGTGAAATCCTAAAGGTACTCATTGGTTTTAGGGCCCCTTTGCGCATCTTGGCTGCAAAAAGTGTCACTCATGTGGTATCGCCGTACTCAGGAGAAGTGGGGCAATGTGGTTTGGGGTGTATTTTTATATATACCCATGCTTGGTGAGAGAAATATCTCTGTAAATGACAACTTTTTACATTTTTTATTCAAAGTTGTCAATATACAGAGATATTTCTCTCACCCAGCATGAGTATATGTAAAATACACCCCAAGCTCATGCCCTACTTCTCCTGAGTACGGCGATACCATGGTGACACTTTGCAGGCAAATGCGCAAAGGCCAAATTCAATGAGTACCTTTTAGGAGGGCATTTTTACGCATTTTTCTTCTCACGCTTTAGGGCCCCTAAAATGCCAGGGCAGTAGAAATACCCCACGTGTGACCCCATTTTTGAAAGAAGACACCCCAAGGTATTCCATGAGGGGCATGGCGAGTTCATAGAATATTTTTTTTGGCACAAGTTAGTGGAAATTGATTTTTATTGTTTTTCTCACAAAGTCTCCCTTTCCGCTAACTTTTGACAAAAAGTTTAATTTTCATGAACTCATTATGCCCCTCAGCGAATACCTTGGGGTGTCTTCTTTCCAAAATGGGGTCACATGTGGGGTATTTATACTGCCCTGGCATTTTAGGGGCCCTAAAGCGTGAGAAGAAAAATGCGTAAAAATGCCCTCCTAAAGGTACTCATTGGAATTTGGGCCCCTTTGCGCATCTTGCCTGCAAAAAAGTGTCACTCATGTGGTATCGCCGTACTCAGGAGAAGTAGGGCGATGTGTTTTAGGGTGTATTTTTACATATACCCATGCTGGGTGAGAGAAATATCTCTGTATATTGACAACTTTGAATAAAAAAATGTAAAAGTTGTCGTTTACAGCGATATTTCTCACACCCAATATGGTATATGTAAAATACACCCCAAACTACTGCCCTACTTCTCCTGAGTGCAGCGATACCACATGGTGATACTTTGCAGCCAAATGCGCAAAGGCCCTAAAACCAATGAGTACCTTTAGGATTTCAGAGGCCATTTTTACGCATTTGGATTCTCACGCTTTAGGACCCCTAAAATGCCAGGGCAGTATAAATACCCCACATGTGACCCCATTGTGGAAAGAAGACACCCCAAGGTATTCTGTGAGGGGCATGGCGAGTTCACAGAAAAAAAATTTGGCACAAGTTAGCGGAAATTGTTTTTTTTTTTTTTTTTACAGTCTCATATTCCACTAACTTGTGACAAAAATAAAATTTTCCATGAACTCGCCATGCCCCTCACGGAATACCTTGGGGTGTCTTCTTTCTAAAATGGGGTCACATGTGGGGTTTTGTACTGCCCTGGCATTTGAGGGTCTCCGCAGTCATTACACGTATGGCCAGCATTAGGAGTTTCTGCGATTCTCCGTATATTGAGCATACGGGTAATGAGATTTTTTCCGTTCAGCCTCTGCGCTGAAAAAAAAAAAAATGAAGCGGCACAGATTTTTCATTCGCATCGATCAATGTGGATGAAAAAATCTCTGCCAAATCAGTGACTGCGGTGCGGTGGGCTGGGCGGTAGCTACCTAACAAGTAGCTAACTAACTGGCGGTGATAAGGGACCCTTATGCCCCATTCATACGTCCGAAATTCTGTTTGCGGAGCGGAATTGCGGACCCATTCATTTCTATGGGGACAGACTTTGTCCCGCTCGGATCGGAATTACGGATCCGCGCTTCGAGTCTGCACTTCCGTTCCGCAAAAATATAGAACATGTCCTATTCTTGTCCGCAATTGCGGACAAGAAAAGCATTTTCTATATAGTTCTGGCAATGTGCGGATCTGCAAAATGCGGAAAGCACATTGCCGGTGTCCGTGTTTTGAGGATCCGCGGATCGGATCCGCGGATCGGATCCAGCGGATCCGTGAATCCACGGATCCGTGAATCCACGGATCCGCAAAACACATATGGGCGTCGAATGGAGCCTTACAAGGGGTGTGATCAATGACAGGGGGTGATCAGGGGTCTAGATGGAGTGATCAAGGGGTTAATAGGTGAGGGTGGGGTGGGGGGTTAGTGTAGTGTTTGGTGCAACTTTTACTGTGTTACCTGGTCCTCTGGTGGTCGATCCCAGAAAATGGGACCACCAGAGGACCAGGTAGCAGCTATATCAGGCGCTGTTCATAAAACAGCGTCTGATATAACTGTTTGATGCGATTTATATCGCATCTACAGCCTGCCAGCGATTGATCATCGCTGGCAGGCTGTAGTCCAACTCTCGAGCCGTGCTTCACTGTGAACGCGCGCGCGCACGCGCGCGCGTTCACAGGAACTCTCGCGTCTCGCGAGATGACGCCCCGGCGCGTCCAAACAGAAGATCCCGGCCGCCCGCAGGACGCAATCCTGCGTACGGCGGTCGGGAACTGGTTAAAGCTGCTAGTATTTTTTCAGAATGCAAGTTGTTACTATTAAATTGGCCTACTCCTGACCTTTTTATTCTCCAGCTAGACAATAACGATATCGGCAGAGTTAAGACACATACCTTCATTCAAGCTCTGAAGGAAAATTTGTTATTAGTCCGCAATTTACTTGACTGCCCGAAATTAGCACTTGCGGACATAATTCCTAAATTGATATGGGGCAATGCAGAGCTTGCTTTCCTTGAAAAGATAAGGAAAAGGATTAACAGACAGATGGAGAAGTTTATGCATAGCATCGGGGAACAGGCATATAGACACTTTGAATTGGAGGGATTCACTCCTGGACTTTATCATCAGTTCAAAGACGAGCTCTCTGTTATTGGCCTTGACATTCTGATTTCTGATCTGCAAAATATTATTGATAATTCTTTTTGATGTTTTTATTGGCTTGCGATGCTGTGGGGCCATGTCACTTCGTGTCTTGGCGTTGGGGTAAAGTCACTCTTCGAGTGGACTGTTTTAATTATTAATTGTTATGTTTAAATCCTAATGGATATCTTTGATGAGTTTAACCTGGTAAGCATCGCGGCCAATTATTTATCCCAACACTTTGAAAAAGTTATTCATTAAATTGATATGTTTCAAGCTAAATTATGTTGTTGGAGTGTTCTTTTATAAGAGGATATGGTATCATGGAGCGAACCAAATTGTATTTTACAATGAGGGGAGCCATGATACCATGACGCCCGTCATTGGTAATGATTGTTTGTGCATTATGTTTTACTTACCTTGGATATTGGATTGTTGGTTCAGGCCACTAAGTTTGATGTCTGACAGGTGGCTGATCCTGAGGTTTTGATTGGCTGGAGTCTTCTTCAGTTGGAGGCTTGCAGTGGCTATAAAAGAAGAGGACCAACGGTTAGAGCGTATTCACGTAAGTATTACTTAATACACCCTCCCCCCCCCCCCCTTTTTTTGTCTATTTTAATTTTGCATCCCCAATCTGTCGCTTTGCTTAGCCAGGGGTAAAGTCACTCTTCGAGTGGACTGTTTTAATTATTAATTGTTATGTTTAAATCCTAATGGATATCTTATACAATAGTGTCAGGGGTTTGAGCAGTTCCTCCAATTGAGGCCACATTTATTTCTGGTTTATATGTGTATAACATTAACATACTCCACACAAAAACTTACAATTACTTGGCTTGGACCTTGAGGATCTCGGACACCACTTCAGCTGAGGGGTAACGTCTAAGAACACGCTGTCCACTGGGCAGTATGGTTTTTTGGTTCTTCCTCTCGGGACTCTGTACATGAGGTAACAAGGGGTAATATAACTAAGTGGTATCAGGATACATTAGTATACAGGGGTAATATAACTCAGGAGGCCTATCAGGGAACATTATACGGGGGTAATAAAAGTTTTATTACCCTTGTATAATGTCCCCTGATAGGCTTAGTCCTGAGTTATATTACCCCTGTATAATAATGTACCCTGATACCCCTTAGTTATATTACCCCGCTGGGTAATATAACTAAGTGGTATTAGGGTACATTATTATACAGGGGTAATATAACTCAGGACTAAGCCTATCAGGGGACATTATACAGAGGTAATCTAAGTTGTATTACCCCTGAATAATGTCCCCTGATAGCCCTCTTGAGTTATATACCCATGTATAATAATGTACCCTGATACCACTTAGGCTACATGCTAATATTTTTTGGGTCCACAAATTGTGAGTCTGCAAAAAAATGGATGCGACATCCGTTTTTTTTCCACAGATCCCTGCATTAAATGCCTATTCTTGTCCGCAAATGTAAAAAAATAGGACACATGCACTATTTTTTTTGCTCAAGGGAAACACGGACAACGGACGCGGAACACAAACGGATGAACTATCAGGATTTTTTTTGCTGACCCATTGAAATGAATGTCGTGTGCATGAGGCCTTAGTTATATTACCCTGCCCTGTATAATTTACCCAGATACCCCTCAGTTGTATTATATAACTGAGTGGTATCAGTTATACAGGGGTAATATAACTCAGGAGGCCTATCAGGACATTATACAGAGGTAGGCCGCATGCCCACGGCCGTGTACAGTCCTTGGAAACCCGGCCTGGCATTCTTCTGCCGGCCGGAGCGCACGGCGTTATTGGTTGCTATGACGCTGTGCGCTTCATGCCGCCGCAGGAATACAGTAATACACCCGTACGTATTCCTGCGGCAGCATGAAGCGCACGGGGTCATAGCAACCAATGACGCCGTGCGCTCCGGCCGGCAGAAGAATGCCAGGCCGGGTTTCCAGGACCATACACGGCCGTAGGCATGGGGCCTACCTCTGTATAATGTCCCCTGATAGGCCTCCTGAGTATATTACCCTGTATAATAATGTACCTAATACCCTTAGTTATATTACCGCTGGGGTAATATAACTAAGGGTATCAGGTACATTATTATACAGGGGTAATATAACTCAGGACTAGGCCTATCAGGGGACATTATACAGTTATAGTGACACCAACAGCAGCCTCTATTCTAAATAATGTCCATAATAATCCTTATTAAAAATAATGTCCCCCACAGTGGCCCCCTTATTCATGTCCCACACAGTGGCCTCCATTTTTATGTCCCCCACTTTCATGGCCTGCATAATTTTCTTGTCCCCCATTTACATGTCCCCATAATGGGGGACATGAAAATGGGGGATATGTAAATGTGGGGACATGAAAATTATGGGGGCCATGAAAGTGGGGGACATGTAAATGGGGGCCCCATTTACACATACCCCACTTTCAGGGCCCCCATTTACACATACCCCACTTTCATGGCCCCATTTAATCACATGTCCCCCACTTTCACGGCCCCCATCATTTACATGTCCCCCACACACCCTGGCACAGCAGGCCAGGCTTCTCATAAATAAATATGCCTATGACTCTTACTATCTGTGATTCTGTGCTGTGGCCTGCCTTAACTTAGGCTTTCAGGCCCTCAGCACGGCTCCAGGCGGGCAGTAACAGTCAAGCTGCAGTGCGGCCAGCAGCGCTCACTCACTGCACGTCACGCCTACGCCGACTAGTAGCAGGCGCGGCGCGTGACGTCAGTGAGCACGTGCACGTACCCAGGGGTTGACTGGCAACTTTTGGCCCAGGGGGCAAGTAACACCCAGAGGCCCACTGAGCCCCCCTCTACTTCCTGATTCGCTGTCACAAGAGGCTGGGCGGGGAGCTGCGGGAGGAGAGCACAGCCTCCTTTGACAGCATTGACAGCTATCTCCGCCCCCACACCTCCGCTCTCCTGATCTGTCACAGGAGGCTGAGCATTGCGGAGAGGATAGATGTTGGCCACTCACATCGCTTATAGCCCCCCCCCTTATGTGCCAGTAGCTGTCCCCCTTAAGTGCCAGTAGCGGCCCCCCTTAAGTGCCAGTAGCGGTCCCCCTTATGTGCCAGTAGCCGTCCCCCTTATGTTCCAGTAGCCGTCCCCTTATGTGCCAGTAGCCGTCCCCTTATGTGCCAGTAGCCGTCCCCTTATGTGCCAGTAGCCGTCCCCTTATGTGCCAGTAGCCCCCTTATGTGCCAGTAGCCCCCTTATGTGCCAGTAGCGGTCCCCCTTATGTGCCAGTAGCCGTCCCCCTTATGTGCCAGTAGCCGTCCCCTTATGTGCCAGTAGCCGTCCCCTTATGTGCCAGTAGCACCCCTTATGTGCCAGTAGCACCCCATTGTGTGCCAGTAGCACCCCTTATGTGCCAGTAGCCCTCCTTATGTGCCAGTCGCCCTCCTTATGTGCCAGTAGAATCCTCCCTCACCTTATCATGTGCCAGTAGAATCCCCCTCACCTTATCATGTGCCAGTAGAATCCCCCTCACTTTATCATGTGCCAGTAGAATCCCCCTCACTTTATCATGTGCCAGTAGATTCCCCCTTATCTTATGTGCCAGTAGATTCCCCCCTTTATCTTATGTGCCAGTAGATTCCCCCCTTTATCTTATGTGCCAGTAGATTCCCCCCTTTATCTTATGTGCCAGTAGATTCCCCCTTATCTTATGTGCCAGTAGATTCCCCCTTTATCTTATGTGCCAGTAGATTCCCCCCTTATCTTATGTGCCATTATATTCCCCCCTTATCTTATGTGCCAGTAGATTCCCCCTTTATCTTATGTGCCAGTAGATTCCCCCTTATCTTATGTGCCATTATATTCCTCCCCCTTTATCTTATGTGCCAGTAGATCCTCCCCTTTATCTTATGTGCCAGTAGATCCCCCTTTATCTTATGTGCCAGTAGATTCCCCCTTTATCTTATGTGCCAGTAGATTCCCCCTTTATCTTATGTGCCAGTAGATCCCCCCTTTATCTTATGTGCCAGTAGCCCCCAAAAACACAAAAACAAACAAACAAACATACAAATAACAGTTATACTTACCTCCAGCGATGCGATGCAGGCCTCTTCTGGCCTGTGTCCCTTGCTGTACCGCTCCGGTGGCGCGATGACGTCATCGCGCCGCTTGCACCAGCCTCTGATAGGCTGCCAGCACTAGGCCGGCAGCCTATCGGAGGAACAGGGAGGAGACACGCCTCTCCCTGCTCTGCCGCAGCACAGCCATCTGTATCGCCGTCCTGAGGACGGCGATACAGATGACTATGGAGATGAACGCTTCCACAGTGGAAGCGTTCATCTCCCTGTGCCCTGCCGCCGGCCGTCCCCACTTGTCACCAGGGCCACGGCAGGGCACATGCACTACAGAGGGGCCCGTTTACATAGGCAACAGAGGGGCCCGGGGGGCAATTGCCCCCCTGCCCCCCGGCCCAGTCCGCCCCTGGCCTCTGACGGCGCCCCCCTTCTGACTCCTTTGGGCAGCGCCCCGGGCGGCCACCCGGCTCGCCCGGTCCCAGAAACGGCCCTGCGGCAGGGCATAGAAGGAAGGGAACGCCATATGGTTTTTGGAAGGGGGTTTTTGCTGGATTGTTTTTTTGACACCATGTCCGATTTTAAGAAACTACACCCCTCAAGGTACTGTATTCAAAATTTATTTTACAAACTTTGTTAACCCTTTGAGTGTTCCACAAGAGTTAATGGCAAATGGAGATGAAGATTCAGAATTTCTATTTTTTGTTAATTTGCTTCACAAAAAGTGTAATATAGAGCAACCAAAAATCAAATGTACCCTAAAATAGTACAAAAACAACTGCCACCTTTCCAAAATGGGGTCACTTTTTGGAGTTTTTACTCTAGGGGTGCATCAGGGGGCTTTAAAAAAAACAGTCCAGCAAAATCCGCCTTCCAAAAACCATATGGCGTTCCCTTCCTTCTGCGCCCTGCCGTTTGGCCATACAGTAGTTTACGACCACATATGGGGCGTTTATGCAAACTACAGAATAGGGCAATAAAGATATTGAGTTTTGTTTGGCTGTTAACCCTTCTTTTGTTACTGAAAAAAATTATTAAAATGGAGAATCTTCCAAAAAAGTGAAATTCGGAAATTTTATCTCCATTTTCCATTAAACCTTATGGAACGCCTAAAGGGTTAATAAAGCTTGTAAAATCAGTTTTACACCCTGAGGGGTGTAGTTTCTTAGATGGGGTCACTTTTTGGGAGTTTCTACTGTAGGGGTGCATCAGGGGGGCTTCAAAAGGGACATTGTGTAAGTAAACCAGTCCAGCAAAATCTGCCTTTCAAAAACCACACGGCGTTCCTTTCCCTCTATGCCCCGCCGTGTGGCTGTACAGTGGTGTACGACCACATATTCGAGTGTTTCTGTAAACCGCAGAGTCAGGGCAATAAATATAGAGTTTTGTTTGGCTGTTAACCCTTGCTTTGTTACTGGAATAAATAGATGAAAATGGAAAATTTGTCCAAAAATCTAAATTCTGAAATTTTTATCTCCATTTGCTATTAACTTTTGTGGAACACCTAAAGGGTTAACGATGTTTGTAAAATCAGTTTTGAATACCTTGAGGGGTGTTATTTCTAGAATGGGGTCATTTTTGGGTGGTTTCTATTATATAAACCTCACAAAGTGACTTCAGACCTGAACTGGTCCCTAAAAATTGGGTTTTGATTATTTTGGCGTTCCCAAAATGATCCAAACATGAAGTAAACATATCGGGAATGTAAAGTAATAATTATTTTTGTAGTTATTGCTATGTATTATAGAAGTAGAGAAATTGAAACTTGGAAATTAGCAATTTTTTACAAAAAGGAGGGGGTGATAACTCCCTGAGTACAGATAATGTAGTAGATGTTACCTGCAGTCCTATGTAACACCACAGATAACACAGTGATAACTCTCTGAGTACAGATAATGTAGTAGATGTCACCTGCAGTCCTATGTAACAACTCAGATAGCACAGTGATAACTCCATGAGTACAGATAATGTAGTAGATGTCACCTGCAGTCCTATGTAACACCACAGATAACACAGTGATAACTCTCTGAGTACAGATAATGTAGTAGATGTCACCTGCAGTCCTATGTAACACTACAGATAACACAGTGATAATTCTCTGAGTACAGATAATGCAGTAGATGTCACCTGCAGTCCTATGTAACACTACCAAAAACACAGGGATAACTCCATAAGTACAGATAATGTAGTAGATGTCACCTGCAGTCCTATGTAACACCACAGATAACACAGTGATAGCTCCCTGAGTACAGATAATGCAGTAGATGTCTCCTGCAGTCCTATGTAACACCACAGATAACACAGTGATAATTCTCTGAGTACAGATAATGTAGTAGATGGATGGGAGGCCCCAGAATTTAGAACACGCACAGTGTGACCTGAAGTCTGGGGCCAGGATGCAGCAGGGTGGGCAAAATTCTATACCCACCCAAACCCTACCGTGAAACAGATATGTGGAAGGACATTACTATATACAGTAGAATACAGCAGCACATACCTCATACATCCAGTGACATCTCCTGTGATGTAGACTTTCCTCAGCGTCTTCATCGGGAGATAACACCGCCATGACACCTTCTTTCAGTCACTTTTCGTCTCTGCAGAGTTTCATAGAAAAAAAATTTGGTTTCTCACTTTTACTATCGTCGTCCTCTTCCTCCTGGTGCCTCAACACTGTCATCTTGCTGCCCCCCAAAACTGAGCTAGAGCCATACAGATAGACCCCCATTCCCCATAATATTATTCCCCCTGTATATTATAATGCCCACCCTCTATTAGTAATATAATGGCCCCCTCTATTAGTAATATAATGGCCCCCCTCTATTAGTAATATAATGGCCCCCTCTATTAGTAATGTAATGGCCCCCTCTATTAGTAATATAATGTCCCCCTCTATTAGTAATATAATGGCCCCCTCTATTAGTAATATAATGGCCCCCCTCTATTAGTAATATAATGGCCCCCCTCTATTAGTAATGTAATGGCCCCCTCTATTAGTAATGTAATGGCCCCTCTATTAGTAATATAATGGCCCCTCTATTAGTAATATAATGGGCCCCTCTATTAGTAATGTAATGGGCCCCTCTATTAGTAATATAATGGCCCCCTCTATTAGTAATGTAATGGGCCCCTCTATTAGTAATGTAATGGGCCCCTCTATTAGTAATATAATGGCCCCCTCTATTAGTAATTTAATTGCCCCCTCTATTAGTAATGTAATGGGCCCCTCTATTAGTAATGTAATGGGCCCCTCTATTTGTAATGTAATGGGCCCCTCTATTAGTAATATAATGGCCCCCTCTATTAGTAATGTAATGGGCCCCTCTATTTGTAATGTAATGGGCCCCTCTATTAGTAATGTAATGGGCCCATCTATTAGTAATGTAATGGGCCCCTCTATTTGTAATGTAATGGCCCCCTCTTTATTACTTACTTAATAGCCCCTCTTCGTTATTAATATAGTGGCTATTCTTTTTGGAGTTATCACTGCGTTATCTGTGGTGTTACATAGGACTGCAGGTGACATCTACTACATTATCTGTACTCAGAGAGTTAGAACTGTGTTATCTGTGGTGTTACATAGGACTGCAGGTGACATCTACTACATTATCTGTACTCATGGAGTTATCACTGCATTTTTTGTAGTGTTACATAGGACTGCAAGTGACATCTACTACATTATCTGTACTCAGGGAGTTATCACTGTGTCATCTGTAGTGTTACATAGGACTGCAGGTGACATCTACTACATTATCTGTACTCAGGGAGTTATCACTGTGTTATCTGTGGTGTTACATAGGACTGCAGGTGACATCTACTACATTATCTGTACTCAGAGAGTTAGAACTGTGTTATCTGTGGTGTTACATAGGACTGCAGGTGACATCTACTACATTATCTGTACTCATGGAGTTATCACTGTGCTATCTGTGGTGTTACATAGGACTGCAGGTGACATCTACTACATGATCTGTACTCATGGAGTTATCACTGTGTTATCTGTGGTGTTACATAGGACTGCAGGTGACATCTACTACATTATCTGTACTCAGAGAGTTATCACTGTGTTATCTGTAGTGTTACATAGGACTGCAGGTGACATCTACTACAATATCTGTACTCATGGAGTTATCACTGTGTTATCTGTGGTGTTACATAGGACTGCAGGTGACATCTACTGCATTATCTGTACTCAGGAAGTTATCACTGTGTTTTTTGTATTGTTACATAGGACTGCAAGTGACATCTACTACATTATCTGTACTCAGAGAGTTAGAACTGTGTTATCTGTTGTGTTACATAGGACTGCAGGTGATCTACTACATTATCTGTACTCATGGAGTTATCACTGCATTTTTTGTAGTGTTACATAGGACTGCAAGTGACATCTACTACATTATCTGTACTCATGGAGTTATCACTGTGTTATCTGTAGTGTTACATAGGACTGCAGGTGACATTTACTACATTATCTGTACTCAGAGAGTTAGAACTGTGTTATCTGTGGTGTAACATAGGACTGCAAGTGATCTACTACATTATCTGTTAAAAAGGGTGTGCCCACAGGGTGGAGGCGCAATTTTTCTCTTGCCCCGGGTGCTGACAACCCACGCTACGCCACTGATTTCATGTCATATCTAAAAAAATCCTGAGGTCTCCGGTAATCTTTGCCTTCATAAACCCGGAACCTGTAGGTGTACCCAGAGGGCTGCTCTCGCACAGCTTGTACATTTTAATTCCATACTGTGCCCGCTTTCTGGGCATTTCCTTTAAAATGTACAATGCAGTCGTCTAGGCTAATTTCTTTTTCTGGGGTGAACACCTTTGTAAATTTGGAGTTGAGGTGCTCCAGGAGGGGTCTTATTTTGAATAGACGGTCAAATTGTGGGTCATTTTGGGGGGGGGCAGTGTGTGTTATCATTATAATATAGGAATTTCAAAATGGATTCAAATCTTGTACGGGACATGGCCATATTGTAAATTGGAGTGTAGTACAAGACATCTGAACTCCAAAATTGTCTCATGAAGGAGAAGAGGAGAAGAGGAATGTAGTACTAACTAAAATTGACATATATATATATACGTACAGTGGATATAAAAAGTCTAAATGTCAGGTTGCTGTGCTATAAAAAAATGAGACAAAGATAAATAATTTCAGAATTTTTCCACCTTTAATGTGACCTATAAACTACCACTTAATTGAAAAACAAACTGAAATATTTTAGGTGGAGGGAAGAAAACAAAAAAAAACTAAAATAATGTGGTTGCATAAGTGTGCACACCCTCTTATAACTGGGGATGTAGCTGTGTTCAGAATTAAGCAATCACATTCAGAATCCTGGTAAATAGGAGTCAGCATACACCGGCCATCATTTACAGCGCCTCTGATTAACCCCAAATAAAGTTCCGCTGCTCTAGTTGGTCTTTCCTGAAATTTTCTTAGTCGCATCCAACAGCAAGAGCCATGGTCCACAGAGAGCTTCCAAAGCATCAGAGGGATCTCATTGCTAAAAGGTATCAGTCAGGAGAAGGGTACAAAAGTATTTCCAAGGCATTAGATATACCATGGAACACAGTGGAGACCGTCATCATCAAGTGGAGAAAATATGGCACAACCAGGACATTACCAAGAACTGGACGTCCCTCCAAAACTGATGAAAAGACGAGAAGAAAAGAGACGACCAAGAGGCCTACAGCAACATTACAGGAGCTGCAGGAATATCTGGCAAGTACTGGCTGTGTGGTATATGTGACAACAATCTCCCGTATTCTTCATATGTCTGGGCTATGGGGGAGAGGGGCAGGACGAAAGCCTTTTCTTACCAAGAAAAACATCTAAGCCAGGCTACTGCAAAAACACATCTGAAGTCTCCCAAAAGCATGTGGGAAAAGGTGTTATGGTCTGAGGAACCAAGGGGGAACTTTTTGGCCATAATTCTAAAAGATATGTTTGGCGCAAAAACAACACTGCACATCACTAGTGTTGAGCGAACAGTTCGAGCATAGTTCGGGTCCGTACCGAATTTTGGGGTGTTCGTGACACGGACCCGAACCCGAACTTTTTCGTAAAAGTTCGGGTTCGGGTTCGTCGTTCGGCATGTATTTTGGCGCATTTTGAAAGGCTGCAAAGCAGCCAATCAACATGCATCATACTACTTGCCCTAAGGTGCCATCGCAGCCATGCCTACTATTGGCAAGGCTGTGATTGGCCAAGTGCAGCATGTGACTCAGCCTCTTTATAAGCTTGTGCGCACGTCGGGACGTGCTCACTCCCGATGTGAATAGAACAGGGATAGACG
>CM065589.1:58076300-58175072 GCA_033119425.1 Bufotes viridis | reverse complement strand
TTCCCTCTACCTTATCTAAGGCCCCAGTTCCAGCTGAAGGAGACCAGCCCCGCAGCCTGATGCTGCCACCTCCATGCTTCACTGGGGGGATCGGGTTCTTCTGGTGATGTGTAGTGTTGAGCGCGAATATTCGAAAAGCGAATTTTTTTAGCGAATATCGGCACTTCGCTAATTCGAATATTCGTTTTTTTTTTTTTTTAGTTATATTTTTTTCTTTCCTACTTCCCAAAAGTAGTTCTTACCTGTCCTGAGGATTCCTGGCTTCCTGGCTGCTCTAGTCAGTGCCCGTTGCCGCTTCTGCCGACTTCCGTGCTCATGTGGAGCGTCCCCATCCATGGGAGAATCTCCATATACTAAAATGTACTGTCGGATTTGAGGAATTACGTTGAAATCGCAATGCGATTAATTCAAGTTATATTAATCGCATTGCGATTTCAACTTAGAGCTGGGTTTATAATGGGTCAGCTTGCTAGAATGAGCGAGTTAACGATTCAATGAGCGAAGTTAACGAATATGGAATATAGCAGCACTGCTAAGTTGAATTCGCAATGCGATTAATTTAACTTGAAGTAATCGCATTGCGATTTCAACTTAGCACTGCTATCTTACATAGGCTAGAATTAACGAATATGGAGTATAGCTAATGCTATGCACTAGCAGTGCTAAGTTGAAATCGCAATGCGAATACTTTAAGTTAAATTAATCGCATTGCGATTTCAATTAGCACTGCTGCTATATTCCATATTCGTTAACTCGTTAATTCTAGCAAGCTGACCCATTATAAACCCAGCTCTAAGTTGAAATCGCAATGCGATTAATATAACTTGAATTAATCGCATTGCGATTTCAACGTAATTCCTCAAATCCGACAGTACATTTAGTATATGGAGGCGTTCCCATGGTGATGGGGACGCTCCATGAGCACAGAAGTTATGGTTGGCTTGGTAGAATTAGCGAATAGCGAATATGACGAATGTATTAGTCATATTCCTCAAAACGAAGATAACGAAGTATTCTACATCTTCGTTTTAGCTACCTATTTGTCTCGTCATCGTCAACTTACGCTATTACGCTAATTCTAGCAATCAAATAGGAAGGTTGACTATAGAGACAGCTGTGTTAAATTAGCTATGCGATTTTTTTTTTTTTAATACAATAATTATATTACTTGATAAAATTATTATAAGTATTCTATTTATTAAAAAAATAAAAATAATGCATAGCGAATTATACAGCTGTCTCTATAGTCAACCTTCCTATTTGATTGCTAGAATTAGCGAGGTTGACGAATAGGTAGCTAAAACGAAGATGTAGAATACTTCGTTATCTTCGTTTTGAGGAATATGACAAATACATTCGTCATATTCGTCATCCTCGCTAATTCTAGATATGAAACCAATAGGAAAGTAGCCTTAAGTACAAATCGCAATATGCGATTATTTAAATCGCATGTTAATCGCGATAACTAGAAAAAATGACGAATATTCGATTTTGACGAATATGAAACGAATATTCATTCGAATATTCGCGAATTTCGTCGAAATCGAATATGGCACCTGCCGCTCATCACTAGTGATGTGCAGGGTTGTTTTTGCGCCAAACATATCTTTTGGAATTGTGGCCAAAAAGTTAAACCTTGGTTTCGTGAGACCTAACACCTTTTCCCACATGCTTTTGGGAGACTTTAGATGTGTTTTTGCAGTAGCCTGGCTTGGATGTTTTTCTTGGTAAGAAAAGGCTTTCGTCCTGCCCCTCTCGCCCATAGCCCAGACATATGAAGAATACGGGAGATTGTTGTCACGTGTACCGCACAGCCAGTACTTGCCAGATATTCCTGCCGCTCCTTTAATGTTGCTGTCGGCCTCTTGGTCGCCTCCCAGACCAGTTTTCTTCTCGTCTTTTCATCAGTTTTGGATGGACGTCCAGTTCTTGGTGATGTCGCTGTTGTGCCATATTTTCTCCACTTGATGATGACGGTCTCCACTGTGTTCCATGGTATATCTAATGCCTTGGAAATACTTTTGTACCCTTCTCCTGACTGATACCTATTAACAATGAGATCCCTCTGATGCTTTGGAAGCTCTCTGTGGACCATGGCTCTTGCTGTTGGATGCGACTAAGAAAATTTCAGGAAAGACCAACTAGAGCAGCAGAACTTTATTTGGGGTTAATCAGAGGCGCTGTAAATGATGGCCGGTGTATGCTGACTCCTATTTAACAGGATTCTGAATGTGATTGCTTAATTCTGAACACAGCTACATCCCTAGTTATAAGAGGGAGTGCACACTTATGCAACCACATTATTTTAGTTTTTGTTTTGTTTTCTTTCCTCCACCTAAAATATTTCAGTTTGTTTTTCAATGAAGTGGTAGTTTATAGGTCACATTAAGGTGGAAATTATTTATCTTTGTCTCATTTTTTTATAGCACAGCAACCTGACATTTAAACAGGGGTGTGTAGACTTTTTATATCCACTGTACATATACCGTATTTTTCGCCCTATAAGACGCACCGGCCCATAAGACGCACCTAGGTTTTTGGCTAGGGAAATAAGAAAAAAAATATTTTTTACCAAAAGGTGTGGTTTTGGTGGGTTTTGAACGAATGCTGGTCTGTACATGACACTATTATGGTGGATCTATATATGACGCACTGTTATGGGGGATCTGTGGATGGCACTGTTATGGGGGATCTGTGGATGACACTTTTATGGGGGATCTGTGGATGGCACTGTTATGGGGGATCTGTGGATGGCACTGTTATGGGGGGAGCTGTGGATGGCACTGTTATGGGTGGATCTGTGGATGGCACTGTTATGGGGGAGGTGTGGATGGCACCGTTATGGGGGAGCTGTGGATGGCATTGATATGGGGAGAGGGATCTGTGGATGGCACTGTTATGGGGGATCTGTGGATGACACTGCTATAATATGTGTCATCCACAGATCCCCCGTATAACAATGTCCCCTAATACACCGGGCTCTGCTGCTCTGCATAGTATTTCTAAACAGCAATGCTTAAGTTCCTAATAGATTTAACTAAAGCTGCGATCTCTCGTTTATTATAACTTACAAGAAATCCTCCGTAGCAGGCAGAGCGGCTGGCTGGGTTACGCCACTCACTGGCGTTGCACGCCTGCTCCGCCTGCTTCATTCATAAAGTGGGCGGAGCAGGCATGCAACGTCAGTGAGTGACGTAACCCAGCCAGCCGCACTGCCTGCTACGGAGGATTTCTTGTAAGTTATAATAAACGAGAGATCGCAGCTTTAGTTAAATCTATTAGGAACTTAAGCATTGCTGTTTAGAAATACTATGCAGAGCAGCAGGGCCCAGTGTAAGTACAGTGACTGCACTGGGCCCGCCGTAAGTTGCCGGCCTCCAGCCCCTCCTCCTTCCCCGCTCATACATCGCAGCCTGCGATGCTGGAGCACCGCAGGCTACGATGTAAATTGTCAGCATTCGCCCCATAAGACGCAGGGGCATTTTCCCCCCACTTTTGGGGGGAAAAAAGTGCGTCTTATGGGGCGAAAAATACGGTATATGTCAATTTTAGTTAGTACTACATTCCTCTACTCCTTCATGAGACAGTTTTGGAGTTCAGATGTCTTGTACTACACTCCAATTTACAATATGGCCATGTCCCGTACAAGATTTGAATCCATTTTGAAATTCCTATATTATAATGATGACACACACTGCCCCCCCCCAAAATGACCCACAATTTGACCGTCTATTCAAAATAAGACCCCTCCTGGAGCACCTCAACTCCAAATTTACAAAGGTGTTCACCCCAGAAAAAGAAATTAGCCTAGACGAGTGCCTTGTACATTTTAAAGGAAGGGTTAATTTCCTCCAGTACCTGCCCAGAAAGCGGGCACGGTACGGAATTAAAATGTACAAGTTGTGCGAGAGCAGCCCTCTGGGTACACCTACAGGTTCCAGGTTTATGAAGGCAAAGATTACCGGAGACCTCAGGATTTTTTTACATATGACATGAAATCAGTGGCGTAGCGTGGGTTGTCAGCACCCGGGGCAAGACAAAAATTGCGCCCCCACCCTGTGGGCACACCCTTTTAACAGATAATGTAGTAGTCCTATCTTACACCACAGATAACACAGTTCTAACTCTCTGAGTACAGATAATGTAGTAGATCACTTGCAGTCCTATGTAATACTACAAAAAACACAATGATAACTCCATGAGTACAGATAATGTAGTAGATGTCACCTGCAGTCCTATGTAACACCACAGATAACACAGTGATAACTCCATGAGTACAGATAATGTAGTAGGTCATCTGCAGTCCTATGTAACACCACAGATAACACAGTGATAACTCTCTGAGTACAGATAATGTAGTAGATGTCACCTGCAGTCCTATGTAACACCACAGATAACACAGTGATAACTCCATGAGTACAGATAATGTAGTAGATGTCACCTGCAGTCCTATGTAACACCACAGATAACACAGGGATAACTCCATGAGTACAGATAATGTAGTAGATGTCACTTGCAGTCCTATGTAACACAACAGATAACACAGTTCTAACTCTCTGAGTACAGATAATGTAGTAGATGTCACCTGCAGTCCTATGTAACACTACAGATAACACAGTGATAACTCCCTGAGTACAGATAATGTAGTAGATGTCACCTGCAGTCCTATGTAACACTACAGATAACACAGTGATAACTCTCTGAGTACAGATAATGTAGTAGATGTCACTTGCAGTCCTATGTAACACCACAGATAACACAGGGATAACTCCATGAGTACAGATATTGTAGTAGATGTCACTTACAGTCCTATGTAACACAACAGATAACACAGTTCTAACTTCCTGAGTACAGATAATGCAGTAGATGTCACCTGCAGTCCTATGTAACAACTCAGATAGCACAGTGATAACTCCATGAGTACAGATAATGTAGTAGATGTCACCTGCAGTCCTATGTAACACCACAGATAACACAGTGATAACTCCATGAGTACAGATATTGTAGTAGATGTCACCTACAGTCCTATGTAACACCACAGTTGACACAGTGATAACTCTCTGAGTACAGATAATGTAGTAGATGTCACCTGCAGTCCTATGTAACACCACAGATAACACAGTGATAACTCTCTGAGTACAGATAATGTAGTAGATGTCACCTGCAGTCCTATGTAACACTCCAGATGACACAGTGATAACTCCCTGAGTACAGATAATGTAGTAGATGTCACCTGCAGTCCTATGTAACAACACAGATAACACAGTGATAACTCCCTGAGTACAGATCATGTAGTAGATGTCACCTGCAGTCCTATGTAACAACTCAGATAGCACAGTGATAACTCCATGAGTACAGATAATGTAGTAGATGTCACCTGCAGTCCTATGTAACACCACAGATAACACAGTGATAACTCCATGAGTACAGATAATGTAGTAGATGTCACCTACAGTCCTATGTAACACCACAGTTGACACAGTGATAACTCTATGAGTACAGATATTGTAGTAGATGTCTCCTGCAGTCCTATGTAACACCACAGATGACACAGTGATAACTCCCTGAGTACAGATAATGTAGTAGATGTCTCCTGCAGTCCTATGTAACACCACAGATAACACAGTGATAATTCTCTGAGTACAGATAATGTAGTAGATGTCTCCTGCAGTCCTATGTAACACTACAGATGACACAGTGATAACTCCCTGAGTACAGATAATGTAGTAGATGTCACCTGCAGTCCTATGTAACAACACAGTTGACACAGTGATAACTCCATGAGTACAGATAATGTAGTAGATGTCACCTGCAGTCCTATGTAACACCACAGATAACACAGTGATAACTCTCATGAGTACAGATAATGTAGTAGATGTCACCTGCAGTCCTATGTAACACCACAGTTGACACAGTGATAACTCTCTGAGTACAGATAATGTAGTAGATGTCACCTGCAGTCCTATGTAACAACACAGATAACACAGTGATAACTCCCTGAGTACAGATCATGTAGTAGATGTCACCTGCAGTCCTATGTAACAACTCAGATAGCACAGTGATAACTCCATGAGTACAGATAATGTAGTAGATGTCTCCTGCAGTCCTATGTAACACCACAGATAACACAGTGATAACTCTCATGAGTACAGATAATGTAGTAGATGTCACCTGCAGTCCTATGTAACACCACAGATAACACAGTGATAATTCTCTGAATACAGATAATGTAGTAGATGGATGGGAGGCCCCAGAATTTAGAACACGCACAGTGTGACCTAAAGTCTGGGGCCAGGATGCAGCAGAGTGGGCAAAATTCTATATCCCCCCCAAACCCTACCGTGAAACAGATATGTGGATGGACATTA
Source organism: Bufotes viridis (assembly GCA_033119425.1). Lineage (NCBI taxonomy): Eukaryota > Metazoa > Chordata > Amphibia > Anura > Bufonidae > Bufotes > Bufotes viridis. Next base: position 58,168,704 of record CM065589.1, on the reverse strand, counting down.
CTATATACATACATCCAGTGACATCTCCTGTGATGTACACTTTCCTCAGCGTCTTCATCGGGAGATAACACCGCCATGACACCTTCTTTCAGTCCCTTTTCGTCTCTGCAGAGTTTCATAGAAAAAAATGTAGGTTTCTCACTTTTACTATCGTCGTCCTCTTCCTCCTGGTGCCTCAACACTGTCATCTTGTTAATTAATATATAATAATATTATTCCCCCTGTATATTTATAATGGCCACCCTCTTTATTATTAATGTAATAGTCTCCTCTCTATTAGTAATATAATGGCCCCCTCTATTAGTAATGTAATGGGCCCTCTATTAGTAATATAATGGCCCCCTCTATTAGTCATATAATGGCCCCCTCTATTAGTCATATAATGGCCCCCTCTATTAGTAATATAATAGCCCCCTTTATTAGTAATGTAATGGGCCCCTCTATTAGTAATATAATGGCCCCCTCTATTAGTAATGTAATGGCCCCTCTATTAGTAATATAATGGCCCCTCTATTAGTCATATAATGGCCCCTCTATTAGTAATATAATGGCCCTCTATTAGTAATATAATGGCCCCCTCTATTAGTAATGTAATGGCCTCCTCTTTATTAGTAATGTAATGGCCCCCTCTATTAGTAATATAATGGCCCCCTCTATTAGTAATATAATGGCCCCCCTCTATTAGTAATATAATGGTCCCCTCTATTAGTCATATAATGGCCCCCTCTATTAGTAATATAATGGCCCCTCTATTAGTAATATAATGGCCCCTCTCTATTAGTAATGTAATGGCCCCTCTATTAGTAATATAATGGCCCTCTCTATTAGTAATGTAATGGCCCCTCTATTAGTAATATAATGGCCCCCTCTATTAGTAATATAATGGTCCCCTCTATTAGTAATATAATGGCCCCCTCTATTAGTAATATAATGGCCCCCTCTATTAGTAATGTAATGGCCCCTCTATTAGTAATATAATGGCCCCTCTATTAGTCATATAATGGCCCCTCTATTAGTAATATAATGGCCCCTCTATTAGTAATATAATGGCCCCCTCTATTAGTAATATAATGGCCCCTCTATTAGTAATATAATGGCCCCCTCTATTAGTAATATAATGGCCCCTCTATTAGTAATATAATGGCCCCTCTATTAGTAATATAATGGCCCCTCTATTAGTAATATAATGGCCCCTCTATTAGTCATATAATGGCCCCCTCTATTAGTAATATAATGGCCCCTCTATTAGTCATATAATGGCCCCTCTATTAGTAATATAATGGCCCCTCTATTAGTAATATAATGGCCCCCTCTATTAGTAATATAATGGCCCCTCTATTAGTAATATAATGGCCCCTCTATTAGTAATATAATGGCCCCTCTATTAGTAATATAATGGCCCCTCTATTAGTAATATAATGGCCCCTCTATTAGTAATGTAATGGCCCCTCTATTAGTAATATAATGGCCCCTCTATTAGTAATATAATGGCCCCTCTATTAGTCATATAATGGCCCCCTCTATTAGTAATATAATGGCCCCCTCTATTAGTCATATAATGGCCCCCTCTATTAGTAATATAATGGCCCCCTCTATTAGTAATATAATGGCCCCTCTATTAGTAATATAATGGCCCCCTCTATTAGTAATATAATGGCCCCCTCTATTAGTAATATAATGGCCCCTCTATTAGTAATATAATGGCCCCCTCTATTAGTCATATAATGGCCCCCTCTATTAGTAATATAATGGCCCCTCTATTTGTCATATAATGGCCCCCTCTATTAGTAATATAATGGGCCCCTCTATTAGTAATGTAATGGCCCCTCTATTAGTAATATAATGACCCCTCTATTAGTAATATAATGACCCCTCTATTAGTAATGTAATGGCCCCTCTATTAGTAATATAATGGCCCCTCTATTAGTAATGTAATGGGCCCCTCTATTAGTAATGTAATGGCCCCTCTATTAGTAATATAATGGCCCTCTCTATTAGTAATGTAATGGCCCCTCTATTAGTAATATAATGGCCCCCTCTATTAGTCATTATAATGGCCCCTCTATTAGTCATATAATGGCCCCTCTATTAGTCATATAATGGCCCCCTCTATTAGTAATGTAATGGCCTCCCTCTATTAGTAATATAATGGTCCCCCCTCTATCAGTCATATAATGGTCCCCCTCTATTAGTCATAAAATGGCCCCCTCTATTAGTAATATAATGGCCCCCTCTATTAGTAATATAATGGCCCCCTCTATTAGTAATATAATGGCCCCCTCTATTAGTAATATAATGGTCCCCTCTATTAGTCATATAATGGCCCCCTCTATTAGTAATATAATGGCCCCCTCTATTAGTAATGTAATGGCCTCCTCTTTATTAGTAATGTAATGGCCCCTCTATTAGTAATATAATGGCCCTCTCTATTAGTAATGTGATGTCCCCCTCTATTAGTGATATAATGTCCCCCTCTATTAGTAATATAATGGTCCCCTCTATTAGTCATATAATGGCCCCCTCTATTAGTAATATAATGGCCCCCTTTATTAGTAATATAATGGCCCCCTCTATTAGTGATATAATGGCCCCCTCTATTAGTAATATAATGGCCTCCCTTTATTAGTAATATAATGGCCCCCTCTATTAGTAATATAATGGCCCCCTCTATTAGTAATGTAATGGCCTCCCCTATTAGTAATATAATGGCCCCCTCCATTAGTCATATAATGGCCCCCCTCTATTAGTAATATAATGGCCCCCTCTATTAGTAATGTAATGGCCTCCTCTTTATTAGTAATGTAATGGCCCCCTCCATTAGTCATATAATGGCCCCCTCTATTAGTAATATAATAGCCCCCATCTATTAGTAATATAATGGCCCTCTCTATTAGTAATGTAATGGCCCCTCTATTAGTAATATAATGGCCCCTTTATTAGTAATGTAATGGGCCCTCTATTAGTAATATAATGGCCCCTCTATTAGTCATATAATGGCCCCTCTATTAGTAATATAATGGCCCCCTCTGTTAGTAATGTAATGGCCCCTCTATTAGTAATATAATGGCCCCTCTATTAGTAATGTAATGGCCCCCTCTATTAGTTATATAATGGCCCCTCTATTAGTAATATAATGGCCCCCTCTATTAGTCATATAATGGCCCCCTCTATTAGTAATATAATGGCCCCTCTATTAGTAATGTAATGGCCCCTCTATTAGTAATATAATGGCCCCTCTATTAGTCATATAATGGCCCCCTCTATTAGTCATATAATGGCCCCCTCTATTAGTAATATAATGGCCCCTCTATTAGTAATATAATGGCCCCTCTATTAGTAATATAATGGCCCCCTCTATTAGTCATATAATGGCCCCTCTATTAGTAATATAATGACCCCTCTATTAGTCATATAATGGCCCCCTCTATTAGTAATATAATGGCCCCTCTATTAGTCATATAATGGCCCCCTCTATTAGTAATATAATGGCCCCCTCTATTAGTCATATAATGGCCCCCTCTATTAGTAATATAATGGCCCCCTCTATTAGTCATATAATGGCCCCCTCTATTAGTAATATAATGGCCCCTCTATTAGTAATATAATGGCCCCTCTATTAGTAATATAATGGCCCCTCTATTAGTAATGTAATGGCCCCCTCTATTAGTAATATAATGGCCCCTCTATTAGTAATATAATGGCCCCCTCTATTAGTCATATAATGGCCCCCTCTATTAGTAATATAATGGCCCCCTCTATTAGTCATATAATGGCCCCCTCTATTAGTAATATAATGGCCCCCTCTATTAGTAATATAATGGGCCCCTCTATTAGTAATGTAATGGCCCCTCTATTAGTAATATAATGACCCCCTCTATTAGTAATATAATGGCCCCCTCTATTAGTAATATAATGGCCCCCTCTATTAATCATATAATGGCCCCCCTCTATTAGTAATATAATGGCCCCTTCTATTTGTCATATAATGGCCCCCCTCTATTAGTAATATAATGGGCCCTCTATTAGTAATGTAATGGCCCCTCTATTAGTAATATAATGGCCCCTCTATTAGTAATATAATGAGCCCCTCTATTAGTAATGTAATGGCCCCTCTATTAGTAATATAATGGCCCCTCTATTAGTAATGTAATGGCCCCTCTATTAGTAATATAATGGCCCCTCTATTAGTAATGTAATGGCCCCCTCTATTAGTAATGTAATGGCCCCATCTATTAGTAATGTAATGGCCCCTCTATTAGTAATATAATGGCCCCTCTATTAGTAATGTAATGGGCCCTCTATTAGTAATATAATGGCCCCTCTATTAGTAATGTAATGGCCCCCTCTATTAGTAATATAATGGCCCCCTCTATTAGTCATATAATGGCCCCCTCTATTAGTAATGTAATGGGCCCCTCTATTAGTAATGTAATGGCCCCCTCTTTATTACTTATGTAATAGCCCCTCTTTGTTATTAATATAGTGGCCATTCTTAGTATGATATCCTCAGCTAGGTGGTCCTCCCATCTGCTGCCCCCTCCCCATAGTGCCCCTAGTACCTCTGCAATTATGGTTGTCCCTTCATTAGTCATATACTGCGGCGCCTGCCCACCCCACCACACCTCACACTCAGGGCCAGGGAGCCGAGCGACACACACTAACCCTCAGTCTAGAGCCCTGCTGTTCGCCCCTATAGCAGGCTACAAGCACATTTGGGGTGTTGCTGTATTCAGGGGAACAATGGGTTACAAAATGTAGGGTGCATTTTTTCCTGTTACCCCTTGTGAAAGTGAAAAATGTGGGTGTTAAGCAACTTTTTCAGGAAAAATGTGTAATTTTTCATTTTCACAGCGTTTCCTAATTCTGTCAAACACCTGATGGGTCAAAGTGCTCACTACACACCTTAAAATATTCCTTAAGGGGTGTAGTTTCAGGAATGGGGTCACTTTTTTGGGGTTTATTACTCTAGGGCCACCTCAGGGTGTCTTCATATGCGACATACAGCCAGGTCCATAAATATTGGGACATCGACACAATTCTAACATTTTTGGCTCTATACACCACCACAATGGATTTGAAATGAAAAGAACAAGATGCAGACTGTCAGCTTTAATTTGAGGGCATTTACATCCAAATCCGGTGAACGGTGTAGGAATTACAACAGTTTGCATATGTGCCTCCCACTTGTTAACCCCTTAATGACACAGCCTTATTTCACCTTAGGACCAGGCCATTTTTTGCAAATCTGACCAGTTTCACTTTAAGTGGTGATAACTTTAACCCCTTAAGGACCGGGGGTTTGGGGATTTTTGCATTTTTGTTTTGCGCTCCCTGCCTTCCAAAAGCCATAACATTTTTATATTTCCGCTCACATAGCCATATGACGGCTTGTGTTTTGCGGGACAAGTTGTACTTTTTAACGCTACCATTTATTTTTGCATGTGATGTAGTGGGAAACGGGAAAAAAATTCCAAATGGGGTGAAATTGCAAAAAAAAAGCAATTTCAACACAGTTTTACGGGTTTTTAAATTACAACGTTCGATTTGCGATAAAATTGACTGGTTAATTTTATTCTTCAGGTCAGTACGAATCCGGCAATACCTAATATGTATAGTTTTTCTTGCGTTTTGATAGTGAAAAAAATTAAAAGTGGGAATTTTTTTATTTTATTTTTTGTCGCCATGTTTTGACCCCTATAACTTTTTTGTAATTATGCGTACGGAGCAGTGTAGGGGCTCATTTTTTTGCGGGTAATCTTAACTTTTAATTGATACCATTATGGGGTGCGTATGATGTTTTGATCACTTTTTATTCATTTTTTAAGGAAATGAAGCGTCCAAAAATGGCGAATTAGCCATTTGGACGCTTTCTTTCCGTTTTATGTTTACCGTATGGTGAATATTTTTAATATTATTATAGTATGGGCGTTTTCGCACATTACGACACCCATTATGTGTAATTTTTTTTTTTTTTTTTCTTCATTTTGGGGAAAGGGGGTGATTTGAATTTTTATGTTTTTTTTATTTTATTTTTATTTTTAAACTTTTTTTTTTTTTTACCACTTTCTTATAGTTCCCATAGGGAACTATAAGATGCAATCATTAGATTGTTATTCTCATATATTCCAATGCAATAGCATTGGAATATATGAGAAAATCACATATTTCCTATGGAGCCTATTACAGTCATAGGCTCCATAGGAATACTATGTAGTAACCTAGGTTTCATTCACAGAAACCTAGGCTACTACATGCATGCTCCGGCTCCCCTTGTGGCCATCAGGGAGCCGAGCAAACCGAAAGTGAAACTTTCGGTTTTTATGCTGATCAGATGCCGTGGTCAGGATTGACCACGGCATCTGAGGGGTTAAATGTCCGCGATCGGCATCGCTGTCGGTCGCGGACATGAGCTGCGGGTGTCAGCTTGATGAATCAAGCGTTTACCCGCAGCTCATGCGCCCGCTCCGTGCGGGAGCGGGCACCATCTTTAAAGTGCGGACGAAGGGCGTACATGTACGCCCTTTGTCCTTAAGGGGTTAAAACGCTTTGACTTATCCAGGCCATGTGTTTTTTCGTCACATATTGTACTTCATGACACTGGTAAAATGAAGTAAAAAAAATTCATTTTTATTTATAAAAAAATACCAAATTTACCAACAATTTGTAAAAAATTGCTAATTTCCAAGTTTCAATTTCTCTACTTCTATAATACATAGTAATACCTACAAAAATAATTATTACTTTACATTCCCCATATGTCTACTTCATGTTTGGATCATTTTGGGAATGATATTTTATTTTTTGTGGATGTTACAAGGCTTTGAAGTTTAGAAGCAAATCCTGAAATTTTTCAGAAATTTTCAAAAACCCAATTTTTAGGGACCAGTTCAGGTCTGAAGTCACTTTATGAGGATTATATAATAGAAACCACCCAAAAATGACCCCATTCTAGAAATGACACCCCTCAAGCTATTTAAAACTGATTTTAAAAACATTGTTAACCCTTTAGGTGTTCCACAAAAGTTAATGGCAAATGGAGATAAAATTTCAGAATTTAGGTTTTTGGGCAAATTTTCCATTTTAATCTATTTTTTCCATTAACAAAGCAAGGGTTAACAGCCAAACAAAACTCTATATTTATTGCCCTGACTCTGCGGTTTACAGAAACACTCGAATATGTGGTCGTACACCACTGTACAGCCACACGGCGGGGCATAGAGGGAAAGGAACGCCGTGTGGTTTTTGAAAGGCAGATTTTGCTGGACTGGTTTACGTACACCATGTCCCTTTTGAAGCCCCCCTGATGCACCCCTACAGTAGAAACTCCCAAAAAGTGACCCCATCTAAGAAACTACACCCCTCAGGGTATTTAAAACTGTATTAACCCTTTAGGCGTTCCATAAGGTTTAATGGAAAATGGAGATAAAATTTCAGAATTTCCCTTTTTTGGAAGATTTCCCATTTCAATAATTTTTTTCCAGTAACAAAGGAAGGGTTAACAGCCAAATAAAACTCAATATTTATTGCCCTGATTCTGTAGTTTGCATAAACGCCCCATATGTGGTTGTAAACTACTGTATGGCCAAACGGCAGGGCGCAGAAGGAAGGGAACGCCATATGGTTTTTGGAAGGCGGATTTTGCTGGACTGTTTTTTTTAAAGCTCCCCTGATGAACCCCTAGAGTAGAAACTCCAAAAAGTGACCCCATTTTGGTAAGGTGGCAGTTTTGTTTGTACTATTTTAGGATACATATGATTTTTGGTTGCTCTATATTACACTTTTTGTGAAGCAAATTAACAAAAAATAGAAATTCTGAAACTTCATCCCCATTTGCCATTAACTCTTGTGGAACACTTAACCACTTCAGCCCCGCTAGCTTAAACACCCTTAATGACCAGGCCACTTTTTACAATTCTGCGCTACACTACTTTAACTGTTTGTAGCTCCGTCATGCAACTTACCACCCAAATGAATTTTACCTCCTTTTCTTCTCACTAATAGAGCTTTCATTTGGTGGTATTTCATTGTTGCTGACATTTTTACTTTTTTTGCTATTAATCATAAATTAACGATTTTTTTGCAAAAAAAATGACATTTTTCACTTTCTGTCACAAAATTTTTCAAAGAAAACTACTTTTCAATATAAAATTTTCTCTAAATTTATTGTACTACATGTCTTTGATTAAAAAAAAATGCAGTAAGTGTATATTTATTGGTTTGCGCAAAAGTTATAGCGTTTACAAACTATGGTGCAAAAAGCGAATTTCCGCACTTTGACTTTCTGAGCACCTATCATGTTTCCTGAGGCACTACAATGCCCAGACAGTAGGAACACCCCACAAATGACACCATTTCGGAAAGTAGACACCCCAAGGTATTCGCTGATGGGCATAGTGAGTTCATGGCAGTTTTTATTTTTTGCCACAAGTGAGCGGAAATGAATTTTTTTTTTTTTTTACAAATTCTCATATTCCACTAACTTGTGACAAAAAATAAAATTTTACATAAACTCACCATACCCCTCACAGAATACCTTGGGGTGTCTTCTTTCCAAAATGGGGTCACTTGTGGGGTAATTGTACTGCCCTGGCATTTTAGGGGCCCCTAAAGCGTGAGAATCCAAATGCGTAAAAATGCCCTGTAAAATCCTAAAGGTACTCATTGGAATTTGGGCCCTTTGCGCACCTAAGCTGCAAAAGTGTCACACATTTGGTATCGCCGTACTCAGGAGAAGTAGGCAATGTGTTTTGGGGTGTATTTGTACATATACCCATACTGGGTGAGAGAAGTATCTCTGTAAATTGACAACTTTGTATAAAAAAATGGAAAAAGTTGTGATTTACAGAGATTTTTTTCACACAAAGTATGGGTATATGTAAAAATACACCCCAAAACACATTGCCCTACTTCTTCTGAGTATGGCGATACCAAATGTGTGCCACTTTTGTGCAGCAAAGATGCGCAAAGGGGCCCCAATTCCAATGAGTACCTTTTAGGAGGTGTGGGGAGTCGCTCTGGTAGACAGCGGTGCGGGTGCAGTTTAGAGGCAAAACAAGGAGTCCAGATGGTGCATCAAACAGTGTTTTATTCACACTTGCACGCCATAAATGAAAAGCAGTCTCTTGGTGACAGTTCACACACAACGGAAATACTGTGGCAAAACAAAAACAGGCCAACACCGGGTCCAGTCACCTTGGGTGGTTTAGGTGCGGGTTCACACCTAGCAGTCGGCTCAGCCGCAGGCGATTCCACCTTCAGGTCGCAGGGAAACACCACCTTGCTGAGCTCCTTCCTCCAGGACAGAGAATTCCTCAGCCCTGTTTGCAGGCTCCAGGATAATCACACCCTCAGACACAGCTGCTGGCTGCGTTATATACCCAGCCCAAAACATGGACTGGACCGTGGGGAGCAGCCACCCACCCTACTCTTTAGCTGCTCCCAGTAAGAGCCGGCCCGGATCGGCTTTGCAGCCATGCTATTTAACAGAGCAGCACTAGCTGCTGCAGACCAAAAACCCCGGCTCTTACCTCACCGAGGCCAGCAACCTCGGTGACACGTACCTGCTATCAAACACAACACCTTGCACCCTCTTACACAGGGCATTTTTTCGCATTTTTCTTCTCACGCTTTAGGGCCCCTAAAATGCAAGGCCAGTATAAATAGCCCACATGGGACCCCATTTGGGAAAGAAGACACCCCAAGGTATTCAGTGAGGGGCATGCCGAGTTCATAGAAGATTTTTTTTTTTTTGGCACAAGTTAGTGGAAATGGATTTTTTTGTTTTTTTCTCACAAAGTCTCCCTTTCCGCTAACTTATGACAAAAAATTCAATCTTTCATGGACTCAATATGCCCCTCAGCGAATACCTTGGGGCGTCTTCTTTCCAAAATGGTGTCATTTGTGGGGCGTTTGTACTGCCTTGGCATTTGAGGGTCTCCGCAATCATTACATGTATGGCCAGCATTAGGAGTTTCTGCTATTCTCCTTATATTGAGCATACGGGTAATGAGATTTTTTCCGTTCAGCCTCTGGGCTGAAAGAAAATGAACGGCACAGATTTCCTCATTCGCATCGATCGATGTGGATGAAAAATCTCTGCCAAAAATATGCAAGAAAAAGAGGGGCCTGGCGATTGCCAGGACATAGGGGCTCCGCCCAAACATCCATACCCACTCAGCTCCTATGTCCTGGCAAACGTGATTTCTCCATTCACATCGATCAATCCATCGGTGTGGAGGAAGATATCTTTGCCAGATTTTTGATACAAAGTGTTTGCCAAAGCATATGAACTCCAACACCTCTCCTCAGCTCAAATGCCAGGGCAAACGTACCTGTCCTGCAGAGGAGAAATCTCGTCTTGCAGCGCCGCATACACTGACTTCACGTGTCTTCTGATAGCAGCAATGCTTCTCTCAGAATTCACATCAGTGCTGCGGCGTTTTCGTCGGTTGGTCCGTTGGTCTGTTGGTATACCTGGAAAATAAAGGGTGGTTAGGGGGAAAAAAAAAAAAAAAAGAAGAAAAAACAGGCAGCAGGCACATGACTTGAACGTTGCAAACTTTATAAAACATGAATAAAACCTGAACATGAAAAAAAAACTGAACTTTTAAAACCTGAACTAACTCAAGATTTTATTTTTCTTGCTACCTGTTTAATTTTTTTTTCTTTTTTTAACCATATCACTCTTTATTTTCCTTGCAGAAACATCTCCTTTCCCATGGGACAATGTGTAAAGTGTAAATCACACAGAGATGGTGAGAAGTACATTATGCACTTTATCCCAAGTGAAAGGAGACGTTTCTACCGCTTTCACACTTCTGCAGTAGCACAGCAGCACCGTCCCTATGTGTTAGGGTCTCTCAAAACCTAGTGTCCTGAGAGACCTCGAGCCTGATTATAAAAACTACCTGTGTCGTGCATTCCCTATCCTAAGTGTACCTGGGTGTGGTACTTCCGGAAACACTCCCTAGGCATAGGGCAGGGCGGTCAGGACAGTCAGGACAGAAATAACGGGTGTCACGCCTTATTCCACTCCTGCTACAGACACGACATTTTTTCGGGGTGACGGTTGGGTTGAGGTACCAGGAACGGCACTGGGAAGTGCCGCTCGTGTAGACGGCTAACTACACTGGTGGATGGGGCCACGGAACCTCCTGGATACAGGAGGTTCTCGATGATCTCTTCCTGAAATTTGAGGAAGGATCCTGTTCTCCCAGCCTTACTGTAGAGAACGTAACTATTATAGGCAGCCAATTGAATCAGATATACAGACACCTTCTTATACCAGCGTCTGGTGCGTCGGAAATTAAATACGGGGCCAACATCTGATCGTTGAAGTCCACCCCTCCCATGTGGAGATTATAGTCGTGGACGGAGAGGGGCTTTTCAACGACACTGGTTGCCCGCTCAATTTGAATTGTCGTGGTTCTGCGTGAATGGAGGAGAGCATGTAAACGCCACGCTTGTCTCTCCATTTCACCGCGAGCAGTTCTTCGTTACACAGTGCAGCCCTCTGCCCCCTTGCAAGTCGGGTGGTAACGAGCCGTTGGGGAAGCCCCGCGACTAGGTCGCGCGGTGCCACAGCAGCCAATGCGTTCTAGGAACAAATGCTTGAAGAGGGCCACACTTGTGTAAAAGTTGTCCACGTAAAGATGGTACCCTTGCCGAATAAGGGTGACACCAAGTCCCAGACTGTCTTCCCACTGCTCCCCAGGTAGTCAGGGCAACCGACCGGCTCCAGGGTCTGATCTTTTCCCTCATAGATCCGAAATTTGTGTGTATAGCCTGTGGCCCTTTCACAGAGCTTATACAATTTGACCTCATACCGGGCGCGCTTGCTTGGGATGTACTGTTTGAAGCCAAGGCGCCCGGTAAAATGTATTAGGGACTCGTCTACGCAGATGTTTTGTGCGGGGTATACAAATCTGCAAATTTCTGGTTGAAATGGTCTATGAGGGGCCGAATTTTGTGGAGCCGGTCAAAAGCTGGGTGGCCTCTGGGACGGGAGGTGGTGTTGTCACTAAAGTGCAGGAAACGCAGGATGGTCTCAAACGTGTCCTGACATGGCAGCAGAGAACATGGGCATATGATGAATTGGGTTCGTGGACCAATATGAACGCAATTCATGTTTTTTTGTAATGCCCATGTTGAGGAGAAGGCCCAAAAAGTTCTAAATTCGAAACTTGGACTGGTTTCCACCGGAAAGGCTGGGCATAAAAGCTTCCCGGGTTAGCGGTAATAAATTGTGTGGCATACCGGTTTGTTTCTGCCACTACTAAGTCAAAGAGCTCCGCAGTGAAGAACAGCTCAAAAACCCTAGTGCCGATCCGATTTGAGCCGTCTCCACCCGAACTCCTGACTGGGCGGTGAAAGGGGGAACTAATGGTGCGGCTGAAGATGGGGACTGCCAATCAGGATTTGCCAGCACCTCAGGGACTCTAGGGGCTCTACGGGCCTGTCTGCGCGGTGGCTGCGACGGGGAATTACTGCACGTGCCACCGTACCAGCTTCAACTGCCCTTCTGGTGCTCGCTACTTCACCATGTGTTACGGCAGTGCTGGTAGAAGGTCCAGGACGGGCTGCGCTGCTGGTGTATGCCTCACCACGTAATCCGGCAGCGCCAGCCCCACTCTGCTGCCCTTGAAGCGGATCCTGCGCTACCTGCGGTCTAGCGACACGGGCCGGGTACGCCTGGTGCTATCAGGGACCTCAACCTCCTCGTCCGAACTTTGAGTCAGAGAGCCACTGCTTTCTACAGGTTGGTATTCTGACCCGCTAGATTCGTCAGATGAGGGTTCCCATTCCTCATCCGACTGGGTCAGAATCCTGTAGGCCTCTTCAGGAGAATACCCCTTGTTTGCCATTTGGGATACTAAATTTAGGGGTATTCCCTGAGACTACCCAAGAAAAAAAGCAAGCCTGTCTTACAAATGGGAGTGTAGCGAGTACAGAAGTCGCTGCGATTGATAAAAATATCAAAACTGATTTTTTTATTACCGCAGCGCTATGAAGGATTGTGCAGTGATACAAAAAAAATAATTTTTGTCACTGCGGCGGGCGGGCGTAGGTGAACGCAGGTGTGGGCGACCGATCAGGTCTGATCGGGCAAACACTGCGTTTGGGGTGGAGGGCGAACTAAAGTGACACTAATACTAATATAGATCTGACTGTGATCAGTTCTGATCACTTACAGATACTATAAAAGTATAAATGCTGATTAGCGCTACGCTAAACAGCGATCCAGTGACTGCGGTGCGGTGGGCTGGGCGCTAACGCTAACTACCTAACAAAGGGGCCTAAACTAAGCTAAGCCTAACAGTCAATCCAAGTGACAGGGGGTGATCAAGGGGTTAATTAGGGTGATGGGGGGTGATCAGGGCCTAATATGTACTGATTGGTGCACTTACTTGGGATCTGTGCTCTGTGCTGGGTCCAACCGATGAAAAGGACCCAGCACATGGCACAGATCCCTTATAAAACACATTTATTTGTAAATCCACTGTAGATCACCATTTTCTATAGGTGATTTTAAAAATCACCAGCCTGCCAGCGATGATCATTGGCTGGCAGGCTGGTGACTCACCTCCCCCGAGTCCAGCGGTGCGTTCCACTGGATGCTGTAGCGCGTCTTCTCGCGTCTCGCGAGAGGACGCACGGATGCGTCCAGGAGGAATAAACCTGCCGCCGCCAGGACGCATCCGTGCGTTCGGCGGTCGGGGACAGGTTAAAGGGTTAACAAAGTTTGTAAAATCAGTTTTGAATACAGTACCTTGAGGGGTGTAGTTTCTTAAATGGGGTCACTTTTTGGAGTTTCTACTCTAGGGGAGCATCAGGGGGCTTCAAATCGGACATGGTGTCAAAAAACCAGTCCAGCAAAAACCCCCTTCCAAAAACCATATGGCGTTACATTCTTTCTGCGCCCTGCCGTGTGACCATACAGCAGTTTACGACCACATATGTGGTGTTTCTGTTAACTAAAGAATCAGAGCAATAAATATTGAGTTTTGTTTGGCTGTTTACCCTTGCTTTGTTACGGGAAAAAATGGAATGAAATTGAAAATTTGCCCAAAAATAAATGTTTTGGCACCGTTTTTATTTTTTATTATTTACAACGTTCATCTGACAGATTAGATCATGTAGTATTTTTATAGAGAAGGTTGTTACGGATGCAGGGATACCTAATATGTTTACTTTTTAAATGTATTTAAGTTTTACACAATAATATCATTTTTGAAACAAAAAAAATCATTTTAGTGTCTCCATAGTCTGAGAGCCATAGTTTTTTTATTTTTTGGGCGATTGTCTCAGTTAGGGTCTCATTTTTTGCAGGATGAGATGACTGTTTCAAAAGTATGATTTTTGGGTGTGTATACCTTTTTGATCGCCTGCTATTACACTTTTTGTGATGTAAGGCGACAAAATTAGTGCTTTTTTTAAACCATTTTTATTTTTAATTTTTACGTTGTTTACCTGAGGGATTAGATTATGTGATATTTTTATAGAGCAGGTTCTTACGGACGCGGCGACACCTAATATGTATACCTTTTTTATTTATTTAGGTTTTACACAATAATATTTTTAAAACAAAAAAAAATCATGTTTTAGTGTCTCTATTGTCTGACAGCCACAGTTTTTTAAGTTTTTGGGCAATTGTCTCAGGTTCTGTATCATTTTTGCAGGATGAGATGACGGTTAGATTGGCACTATTTTGGAGGGCATACGCCTTTTTGATCGCTTGCTATTACACTATTTGTGATGTAAGGTGACAAAAAATTGCTTTTTTAAAACCGTTTTTATTTTATTTTTTTGACAGTGTTCACCTGAGGGGTTAGGTCATATGATATTTTTATAGAGCAGGTTCTTACGGATGTGGCGATACCTAATATGTATACTTTTTTTTTTTAAGCTTTACACAATAATATTATTTTTGAAACAAAAAAACATGTTTTAGTGTCTCCATAGTCTGAGAGCGATAGTTTTTTCGTTTTTTAGGCAATTGTCTCAGGTTGGGTACCATTTTTGCGGGATGAGATGACGGTTAGACTGGCACTATTTTGGGGGGCATACGACTTTTTGATCGCTTGCTATTAAACTTTTTGTGATGTAAGGGGACAAAAAATAGCTTTTTTAACAAGGTTTTTTTTTTTCACGGTGTTCACCTCAGGGTTTAGGTAATGTGTTATTTTTATAAAGCAGGGTCTTCCGGACGCGACGATAGCTAATATGTCTACTTTTTTAATTTTTTTTTTACGTTTAACACAAAAAAAGCACTTTTGAAACAAAAAAATCATGTTTTAGTCTACGAGCCATAGTTAGTGGCGTACCGCCCATAGAGGCAGACCACGCCGTTGCTATGGGGCCCGCGGCACGGGGGGGGGGGCCCGGAGCTCACGGAAGGCCCCGTCCCCTTCATCTACTCTGCACAGACAGGATTCATAGCCTGCCCTGGTAATGTGCGGCACTTGTCTTCTCCCTCGGGCCCCCCCCCCCCCAATCTGACCGGATGAACAGGCTGCGGGCGTCACACTGCCCAATCAGCATTCAGCAGCGCAGAGAGCCTGCTGCTGATTGGCCAGGCAGCAGGAGCAGGCATTGCTCCAGTACACAGAGGCGAGCGCGCCCTGTAGCATCCTCTCTCTGCGCTCATGTCTGCCAGTGTCAGTGAGTGCATCCCCTCGTGGCCCAGACTAAAGGCTTATGGTTGGTTGTGGACGTGGTTGGCTATAGGTATTCTTGAGGGCAGCAGCAAGGCAAACAGTAGGGTTTTGGGGAGGAGCTCATAGAAGACTCAGGGGGAGGGGGTCATAGAGGCTAATAGAGGACTCAGGAGCAGAGCAGTGTGCTTTCCCTCTCCCCTCCCCCAGGCATTTTGGGGGCATTAGGGTTGGATAGCCCTTTAACATCTTGATGCTGAGTGCCACCAATCATGCCACCAATCATATTAACTCCCCCAGCACATCAGTCTTTTTTGGGGGGATATGATTGGTGGCTATGTGCACACTCAGCATCAGCAGCAAGGAGTTAAAGGGTTATCCAACCCCTAAAATGCCCGGGACCTTACTTATCTCATTCCCGGCACCCGCATTGCTCCTTAAGCCCGCACAGCCACCACTGCCTCCCTCCTGTCACGCAGATGAAAACATCCAGCGACAAGGGTCACAGTCAATAGCAGGCCATGATGGGACATTCATACATTACTATAATTGTTTTTGAGGAAATATGTTGCTGATCATATTTATTATATGAAGGTGTGTGTGTCTGTCCCTGTGTGCATTTCACCATCCCTGTGTGTGTGTGTCTCCCTGTGTGTCCGTCCCTGTGTGTGTGTGTGTCACCATCACCATGCCCACAGTATTCCTATGTCTTGACGCAGCTTCATCAGGACATTCTGTGCGGGGCAAGAAGAAGATGGAAGAGGAGGCAGCCCCGCCAGCATGGAGTCAGTGGGAGAGGCACACTAAGGACGTAGGTAAGACTACCACATGATCTACACTGTTATCTGTGGTTTTACTTAGGACTGCAGGTAACACTGCTACATTATCAGCACTAGTGTTATCTGTGGTTTTACATAGGACTGCAGATAACACTGCTACATTTTCGGTAATCAGAGAGCCATCACTTGTTATTTGTGCTGTAACATAGAACTACAGGTGACATCTACTACATTATCAGTACTCAGAGAGTTATCACTGTGTTATTTGTAGTGTTACATAGGACTGCAGAAAAAACCTTTACGGAATATCCACAGGAATCCCATAGATTCAGATACCACAGGGTTTTGTTCCTACGGTGTTCCCTTTGCCACAAAACTGACCTATGCCCTTCATTCCCTGGGTCAGTACGAATACGTATGTATATATTTCTTTATTGGAAAATGGGGGTGTGGCAGGGGAGGAGCCAGGACAGGAGGTGGGATGGGCCAGGGTGGGTAGTGGGCGGGGTTAGGGGGCCCAAATCAGATTCTTGCTATGGGGCCCAGTGATTTCTATGTACGCCCCTGGCCATAGTTTTTTTATTTTGTGGGCCATTGTCTCATGTAGGGGCTCATTTTTTGCGGGATGAGGCGCCGGTTTGAGTGGTTCTATTTTGGCGTACATACGACTTTTTAGATCACTTTTCTTACCTTTTTTGGGAAGTAAGGTGGACAAAATTTCAATTTCATCATAGTTTTTATTTTTTTTATTTTTTTATGACGTTCACCGTGCGGGGAATGTAACATGACAGTTTTATAGATTAGGTCGTTGCGGACGCAGTGATATATAACATGTGTAGGGAATTTAGTTTTTAAAATTTTTAATCAGTGATAAATGTGTTTTTTATTTTTACTTTTTTTCACTTTTTTAACATTTATTTTTTACCCAAACCCACTTGGTTCTTGAAGATCCAGTGGGTCAGATGTCTGTATACTACAGTACAGTGCACTATATAGCGACCGGGACCCTGAGCCAGGGGGGCCCATTGGCCCCCCACCGCCTCCTCCATCAAAATCAGGCCACCCTAAAAAATCTAATAGGGCGCAGCGCAGGCTGTGTGCGGCTCACTTGCCAGAGGGGGCGGAGGCAGAGATTGAGTGAGCCTAGGTCTGACTGAGGAGGCGTGGTTTCGGTTCCCTCCCAGTCCGACTCAGAAGCAGGCGGCAGTGCGGTGGCTGGCGGTGCAACGGCGAGGTCAGGAGTGGACTCAGTAGGTGAGTCAGTGAACTGGGCAGTGATGGGATAATGGCTGGGGCAGGCAGCGCAGCGCCCAGCCCAGGGCCCAGTGATGTTTGGCAGACTTAGTGGGCAGTGATGGAATCATGGCCGGGGCAGGCAGCGCAGCGCCCAGCCCAGGGCCCAGCGTGATGATGGGCAGTGATGGAATCATGGCCGGGGCAGGCAGCGCAGCGCCCAGCCCAGGGCCCAGCGTGATGATGGGCAGTGATGGAATCATGGCCGGGGCAGGCAGCGCAGCGCCCAACGTGATGATCGGCACTGTCAGAGAAGGTGGGTAATAGCGTCTGATGGAGCTGTATTGGGGTCATAGTGCCTGTCTCTCAGCTTTTTCAGACTCTAGAATGGGAAAATGTTATTGTGGAGCCAGGGAAGTATTTACTGCATATCTAGGCAGAGAGATGGCTCCTGCTGAAGCTGGAATTCAGGCCATTTTGGTTGAAACACAAATTTTCCAGAAAAATAGCTGCCTACTTATAGAGAAATGCATGAGTCAGTATCGTATGACTACTTACATACTTACATTTGCTATTCAGGACACTAGGAAAGCTGGGTGCCAGTCTTTTCGGGAGCTGTATTGGTGGCCATATTAGCTTTCAATCATCTTTACCAGATACAGTTATAATTAAAAATGGACTTTTCTCAGCAACCTTGCAGAAGAAACCGATATCTAGTGCAATGGGGAAATTGTAAGATTTTGTGTCAGGCTCCGTCTTCCATCTGGTCGTGTCCCCCAAGATTAAACTGATGCGGTTGATACTGGCCTACAGAACACAACATGTTTTCATAACTTTCTTATTAGTATTTTTCCTTATATTGTTTTTTTTTGTAGCATATTTGCAGTTTTACCCTTTATGATATATTTTCTGTATCTACATTATGACATTTTTTATATTCCAAGAATACTATGGTTTTGGACAGATATGCTCAGGTAGTATCTTCCCACTGTTTTTTCTTCCCCAGTTTGGACTTTCCTGACCTGCTTCCACCATGTAAACCAGTCCCTCAGATTTTGTTTCCTCCTGTTAGTAGCACTTCCTGTGGCTGTATCCAGAGGCGTAGCTATAGTGGGTGCAGAGGTAGCAGTCGCTACCGGGCCCAGGAGCCTGAAGGGGCCCAAAGACACTTTTGCCGCATTAGAAGACACACAAAGCACTGAGGGAAGGGGGGCCCAAGCTGAACTCTTGCACCAGGGCCCATGAGCCTTTAGCTACGACCCTGACTGTACTGTATTTCACTTACATTTTTGTCTGAACAGATCTCTGCCTTTAGCACAGATCTTTTCAGCACCATGGGCAGCAGTTATGCCTGAGGTGGCGTCATGTTGCCATGGGAACCTTCCCCGTCTGCCACAACTGAGCAGACGGGGAAGGGGAAGGGGAAGGAGGGGGCTCCCTCCCTCTGTGATCCCATCCAGCCTGGGGGCTGCAAAGGCACAGCAGCCCCCCGATGGGAGAGGGAGGGAGCTCCCTCCGTGTTAACCCCTACCATACAGCGGTCCCTACGGACCGCGGTATGGAAGTGGTTAAAACGTCTGGCATCTGCATAGATGTCAGCCGTTTGAATCAGAGTGTCAGCAATGAGCTGACACTGATCTAACTGCTCGGCCATCCTGGATAAATAGGGGGCGGGCGGAAGATCGCGCACCCGCCCCTCCACACTGCCGCACGCCTCCCTCCGGCACCACCCGCAATCCTCCCCCCCCCCCCCTGCTGCACCCGCAGGCACAATGGACACAGAGGGCTGCAGGGGGGAGGAATTAACATTGAAATACAGCTAATTTGAGGTTTGCTGTCACTGACTGCAGGGATAAGAAACTTGCATAAGCGCCACAAACCGCAGGTCTGAATTGACCTGTGGTTTGTAGCGATCGACAATGTGGGGGGGGGGGTCACAGGAAAGAGGTTAAGGGACCTTAAGGAGGTTAAGGGACCAAAAGTAATGGGACAATTGGCTTCTCAGCTGTTCCATGGCCAGGTGTGTGTTATTCCCTCATTAGCCCAATTACAATGAGCAGATAAAAGGCCCAGAGTTCATTTTGAGTGTGTTATTTGCATTTGGAATCTGTTGTTGTCAACTCTCAAGATGACATGCAAAGAGCTGTCACTATCAGTGAAGCCATCATTAGGCTGAAAAAAACAAAACAAACCCATCATAGAGATAGCAAAAACATTAGGCGCGGCCAAAACAACTGTTTGAAACATTCTTGAAAAGAAGGAACGCATCGGTGAGCTCAGAAACACCAAAAGACCCAGAAGACCACGGAAAACAACTGTGGTGGATGACCGAATAATTATTTCCCTGGTGAAGAAAACACCCTTCACAACAGTTGGCCGGATGAAGAACACTCTCCAGGAGGTAGGTGTATGTGTGTGAAAGTCAACAGTCAAGAGAAGACTTCACCAGAGAGAATACAGAGGGTTCACCACAAGATGGAAACCATTGGTGAGCCTTAAAAACAGGAAGGCCAGATTAGAGTTTGCCAAACGACATCTAAAAAAGCCTTCACAGATCTGGAAGAACATCCTATGGACAGATGAGACCAAGATCAACTTGTACCAGAGTGATGGGAAGAGAAGAGTATGGAGAAGGAAAGGAACTGCTCCTGATCCTAAGCATACCCCCTCATCAGTGAAGCCTGGTGGTGGTAGTGTCATGGCGTGGGCATGTATGGCGGCCAATGGATCTGCTTCTCTTGTATGTAATGATGATGTGACTGCTGACAGAAGCAGCAGGATGAATTCTGAAGGGTTTCAGGCAATATTATCTGCTCATATTCAGCCAAATGCTTCAGAACTCATTGGACGGCGCTTCACAGTGCAGATGGACAATGACTCAAAGCATACTGCAAAAGCAACCAAAGAGTTTTTTTAAGGGAAAGAAGTGGAATGTTATGCAATGGCCAAGTCAATCGCCTGACCTGAATCCGATTGAGCATGCAGTTCAAAACTGAAGAGGAAAATGCCCCAAGAACAAGCAGGAACTGAAGACAGTTGCAGTAGAGGC
The DNA here is from genome assembly GCA_033119425.1 of Bufotes viridis. Classification (NCBI taxonomy): domain Eukaryota; kingdom Metazoa; phylum Chordata; class Amphibia; order Anura; family Bufonidae; genus Bufotes; species Bufotes viridis. The sequence goes on along the minus strand of CM065589.1, from coordinate 58,147,990 downwards.
CTGGCAGAGCATCACCGGGGATGAAACCCAGCGTCTGGTGATGTCTATGCGTTCTAGACTTTAGGCTGTAATTGACTGCAAAGGATTTCGCAACCAAGCATTAAAAAGTGAAAGTTTGATGTATGATTATTATTATGTCCTACACCGTTCACCTGATTTGGATGTAAATGCCCTCAAATTAAAGCTGACAGTCTGCAGTTAAAGCACATCTTGTTCGTTTCATTTTAAATCCATTGTGGTGGTGTATAGAGCCAAAAATGTTAGAATTGTGTCAGTGTCCTAATATTTAAAGACCCGACTGTAGCTCCCAAAAGCCAATCCTGCAAAGTCTGTCCTCGAAAAGCCCTATGGCGCTCCTTCCCTTTTGAATCTCGCCATGCGCTCATGCATTCCTTTTTGAGCACATGTGGGGTGTTGCCATATTCAGGGGAAAATGGGTTACAAAAAGTGGGGTGCATTTTGTCCAGTTACCCCTTTTCAAAGTGAAAAATGTGGGTGTAAAGCAACTTTTTCTGAAAAAAAATTTATTTTTTCATTTTCAAGTGTTTCCTAATTGTGTGAAACGTCTGATGGGTCAAAGTGCTCACTGCACATCTTGAAATATTTGTTGAGGAGTGTAATTTCCAGAATGGGGTCATTTCTTGAGGGTCTCCACTCTAGGGGTACATCAGGGTGTGTTCAATTGCAAGATGGTGCTTGTCAATTATTCCGGAGAAATCTGCCTTCCAGAAGCCATTTGGTGCTCCTTTCCTTCTGACCCCTGTGGTACGCCCATATAGCAGTAAACAGGCACATATAGGGTATTGCTGTAATCAGGACAAAATGGGCAATAAATTATGGGGTGCATTTTCTCCAGTTACCCCTTGTGAAAGTGAAAATGTGGGCCTAAAGTCCTTTTTCTGGAAAAAAATTAATTTTTCATTTTCCATCATGTCCTAATTCTATGAATCACCTTTGAGGACTAAGTTCTCACCACACATCTTGAAAGATTCCTTGAGGGGTGTAGTTTCCAGAATGGGGTCACCTATTGGGATTTTTTACTGTAGGGGAGCATCAGGGTGTCTTCAATAGTGACATTGAGCTGAAAAATTATTCCAGTGAGATCTGCGCTCCAAAATCCATATGTTGCTCCTTGTACCCTGCTGTGTGCCCATACAGCAGTTCACGGCCACAAATGAGGTGTAATAGATAATGACTTTTGTTTGGATGTCACCCCTTGTTGTGTTACAGGAAAATATATATGAAAATGGAAAATCTGCCTAAAAAAGCAAAATTTTGGTTTTTCATCTTCTTTTCATTTCATTCTTGTGAAACACCCAAAGGGTTAACAAAGTTTGATAAAAAAAAGTGTTGAATAACTCGAGTAGTGTAGTTTCTAAAATGGGTTAATTCATTGTCAATTTATATTATGTAAACCCCTAAAAGTGGCTTAATATCTGAATTGGTTCTTTAAAAAAAATTGGTTTTGGAAAATTTCTGAAAAATCTAAAATTTGCATATAAATTTCAAAGCCATCTGACATCCTAAAAAAATAAAATGACATTTAAAAAATGATGCCAACATAAAGTAGACATATGCGGAATGATGATTGATAACTATTTTATTAGGTATTACTATCTGTCTTAAATGTAGAAAAGTTCAAAGTGAATTTTCTGAATTTTCAGTAAATTTTGATGTTTTTCCCAAATAAAGGAAAAAAATATTGACTTAAATTTATCACTTACATAAAGTACAATGTGTCACGAGAAAACAATATCAGAATCGGTAAGATAAGTAAAAGCATTCCAAAGTTATTACCACATAAAGTGACACAGGTCAGGTTTGCAAAAATAGGCCTGGGAATTAAGGCCAATGGTAGAAGGGGTTAAACGCCTGCCATGTCTCGGGATCTGTTCACATTGCAGTTTTGTTACGGTTTTTGCTGTGATTTGAGGTAAAAGTGGAAAACTTAGCAGCCCGAGCTTCTGATGTGGTTCCCTGCTGGGTGAAGGCTTTCAGGCCTATGTGCCAGTGCCAGGAGCGGAGTGCGGTTGGCAGGGTGTGGGGGGGACAGCTTGGTCTATAGCTGAACATATACATTCAATATCGTCTCCCCCGACCCCCTAACATCTCCATAAGCATGAGAGAGGAGAAAATATTAATTTCACCCAATATTTCTCTCCCCCGACATCATCTGTCAGGGAACAGTCGAGAGACACCCATACACATTAGAGTGTTCCATACTTAACAACGCTTGAGAGGGTAAAATCGGGGCATATAAGCCCTGCCCCTGGGAACGCCCCGATCCCGCCTGGTAACACCCACATACGATAGTCCCGCCCTTTGTCGGCCCGAGACATAGCAAATGTCCCGCCAAATTTGGGACAGTTGGCAACTATGTTGTTGGCCAAGTCCGCTGTTCTGGGGAGGCTTGAGTCTACAATGGCCACCAAGTACTAATAATATATAAACTATGTAATTATAAGGGCCCCATTTATAAATCTGGCCTTGTTGCCAATAGAAACCAATGAGATACCAGCTTTAATTTTCTAAACTGCACTGGAAAAACGAAAGCAGCTCTGTGATTGGTTGCTATGGGCGACAAGGCATGATATTTTATGAGATGATTTGTATGAATAAGGCCGACAATGTCAGCAGTATCTACTGTATACATTCTGTATCATAGAAGTTCTCCGGTTTATATATTTGGGGGGTTGTCCGGTTTTTATATGAGGATAGGTCATAGATCATCAGTGTAAAAATATTGGAAAACTTTTAGTGACAAGACATGTATCATGCAATGCCAGGGGCCACATTATATGTGCGTGAGTCACATGAATGACCCCATGTCTTGGCCATGGATACACTGATCCATGGAACATACCATTCTACTGTGCAGACAGGGGTCACCACACTGGTAGAAGAGCAGTACTGTATGGGGACAGCACATACTGTAGGAGCAGGTAATAATAGGGGCCGATGTCAAGTGGTTTAATATTCTGAATTCATGTTACCTAGCAGGTCCTCTTATCTGCTTACTACCACTATATGTATGTGTGTGTATATATATACTGTACATTATTATACCATGTCTGGATAGTAGAGTGTAGGTAGAATGTCAGGTGCTGCACCCATTATGACATCATCATTCCAGAAGGACCAATCAGACCAATCACAGCCACTTTGGCTGAGGTATCACTAATTATGACATCACAAAGACATGACTCTGGAAAGTCCCCAACCACGGTCAGTCCAGCGCCATTTTCTGGTGGAAGCTACAGCCAAAACTTCTCTAAGCGGAGGCTACTTCCAAAAACTCACTCGGTTCCCAGGACCATTACCTAAGCGGAAGCTCTGCCGAAACTTCTCTAAGCGGAGGCAACTTCATAACCTATTGGTCCACAGGACCATTACCTAAGCGGAAGCTCTGCCGAAACTTCTCTAAGCGGAGGCAACTTCATAACCTATTGGTCCACAGGGCCATTTCCTAAGCGGAGGCTACTGCCAAAGCTACTGCACGTAAACACCAAGTGCATCTTCTGAATAGTAGAGTCCATCCGATTTGGAGACTCTACAATATTTTATATTACTGCCTACAAACCGGAGCGATGAGCTACCGAGAACTCCTGCAGCTGGCCATTGACCAGAGCTCATGGATGAGCCAATCAGGAGATGAAGGTAAGAGGATATTTAGGGACAGTTTCCTTGGGAGGAATATCTTATGTACATTTCATCTCTCCCCCACACACACATTCCCTGTGCCTCTCTCCCTCCTTCAGTCTCTCTCCCTTTCTCTCTCTCCTCCTCCACTGTCGCTCTTCTCTCTCTCACATCATTGTATCCTTGTGTCATTCCTAGGCATTGCTGATGGAAGACTGAGGTCTCAAAGGATTAGACGGCGTCAACCAGTGGAAACTGATGATGACCACGAGAATGTCCCAGACAGAGGACGAAGACGTGGTCGAGTTCCACCACGCCCCAGGCAGAATGCGGATAGAAGCCGAACAGCCTGAAACAAGTGGCGTTCGTATAAATGATGGGACTGAGCTGAGAACTGCTGGAGAATCTCAACCCAGGACTAATCCATCTACCCTGGAAGAGCCAACACCAGGTCCCAGCACCAGAGAGCCGCTAAATAGCCTGCAAACATCCAGAGACCGAAGCAGATCTCCTCAGCTAATATCTGAGAGGCTAGAGGAACCAGCACCAAGCACCAGCCAACTGGTTCCCAACATACAGCCAACTGCACAGGCTACAAACAACAGGCCTGTGCGAGGAAGACGTCTGCGAGGCAGGAGGGCCAGGCAGATTCAAAGACTCCCATCTAGAAACTTCACTGATAATGAAGACCTCCAGTCCTGCACCATCTGCATGGAGGACTACGAGATTGGAGAGCAAGTCACCGTTCTGCCATGTTCCCATGTATTCCACCTGCCTTGCATCGCACGCTGGATTCGGGCAAATCCACACTGCCCCCTGTGCCGCGTCCGCTGCTTTTAATGAAATGGATGAAGGAGGATGTAGGTGGTGCAGAAGACATAGGTAAGTCCAGTGTCACCCAGACTCCATATAGTAATGTAAGTGAGGATACAGGGCCGTTTCTAGAGGCGGGCCAGGGGTGCGACCGCACGGGGCGCATCACTATGGACAGAAGAGGGGGGCGCCATCAGCAGGGTCCAGGGCCGGAGGGGAGGCCCTTTATGTCCGGAGGCAGCAGGAGTGGAGATGAGCGCTTCCTCTGGACAGCGATACAGATGAATTGTGCGGAGGAGCAGGGGAGAGGCGTCTCCTTTGCCCAGTCCTCTGATAGGCTACAGGCTTAGTGCCTGTAGCCTATCAGTTGCCGCCTGAATCGTACAGCACGGGACACAGGCCGGAAGAGGCCTGCATCGCATCACTGACAGCAGCATAAGGTAAGTATATGAGTTTATTGTTTTTATTTATAGTATACTGTGGCAAGAAGGGGGGTGGGGGCCCTATATACTGGCACAATATGAAGGGGTACTATTGAGAAGAGGGAAAGCACCATGGGGGCCCTATATACTGCCACAATATGGGGGGGTACTATGGAAAAGAGGGAAGCACTATGGGGCCCTATATACAGGCACAATATGGGGGGCACTATGGGGGCCCTTTATACTGCTAAAATATGGGGGCACTATGGGGACAACTATGGAGAAGAGGGAAGCACCATGGGGGCCCTATATACTGCCACAATATGGGGGTACTATGGAAAAGAGGGGAAGCACTATGGGGCCCTATATACAGGCACAATATGGGGGGCACTATGGGGGCCCTTTATACTGCTAAAATATGGGGGCACTATGGAGAAGAGGGGAAGCACTATGGGGACCACTATGGAGAAGAGGGGAAGCACCATGGGGGCCCTATATACTGCCACAATATGGGAGGGCCACTATGGAGAAGAGGGAAGCACTATGGGGCCCTAGATACTGCTACAATATGGGGGCACTATGGAGAAGAGGGACGCACTATGGGGTCCCTATATACTGCCACAATATGGGGGCACTATGGAGAAGAGGGGGAAGCACTATGGGGGCCCTATATACTGCTACAATATGGGGGGCACTATGGAGAAGTGAGGAAGCACTGTGGGGGCCCAATATACTGGCACAATATGAGGGGGTACTATGGAGAAGAGGGAAAGCACCATGGGGGCCATATATACTGGCACATTATGGGGGCACTATGGAGAAGAGGGAAGGAGCACTATGGGGGCATCTACTAGGGGCCCTATGTACTGACACACATTATTGGGGGCTCTATGGAGAAGTGGAGGGAAAGGAGCACTATGGGGGCATCTACTGGGGCCCTATATACTGGCACTCATGGGGGCTCTATGGAGAAGTGGGGGTAAAGGAGCACTATGGGGGCATTTACTGGGGCCCTATTTACTGGCACGCATTATGGGGGTGCACTATGGAGAAGTGGGGGAAAAGAGCACTATGGGGGCATTATATAGGGGCATTTAATACTAGCACCCATTTTGGTGCCACTATGGGGAAGGGGGAGAGGAACATTATGGGGGCATCTATGTGGGGCAGTCTATAGGGGCATTTTATACTGGCACATTATGGAGGACACTATGGGGACAGGGAGGAGCACTATGGGGCATCTTCTGGGGGCACTATATAGGAGTATTTTATACTGGCACAAATTAAAGGGGCACTATGGGCACCTAAGCTCAACTGGGGGCACTAAGTGTTTTTGTAGTGGCACACAGTACGGGTCATTGGAACACATGAGGGCACTCTGGGGACATTGGCTCTACTGGGGCACTAAGAGATGTTTTTATTTTATTTTTTACTGACACACAGCAAGGCATTTTTTGTACTGGCGCACATTATAAGGGGGGTTTCTACTGTCACACATTATAAAGAGAATTATTACTACAGGGGCATTATGGTGGGCTTTATTACAACTGGGGACTATGGGAGCATTATTACTTCTGTGACACAATTACTGTATTACTGTATGGGGCACTGTAGGAGCACTACTACTACTAAGTGCATTCTGGCACAGAATTATTACTATAGTTGTGATTTTGGGGAGCACTATTACTGTGGGGGCACCCTGGCACAGTATCAGCTTAGCACAGTTATTTTGGGGGACATTATGGTTACACTATTGGTATCAGGGACACTATTTCCTGTGTGCAGTTTTTTTAGAGCATTGTGTTCCAATAATTATTAAAAGGGGGGCTATCTGTGTGTAACTAGTATTTTCAGGGGTTTATCAGTTTATGCAGTATAGTTTTGGGGGTGCATGATGGAAAAGTAGGAAACTAAGATGTCTGTCAAACTCTGCAGAGAGAAGAGATGGCTGAAAGAAATCATCATGGTGGTCTGATCTGAATGGAGAAGATAAAGAAAGAGAACATCTACATCACAGGAGACGACACTGGATGTAAGAGGTATTTGGGGCTGTATTAGGCTACTTTCACAACTGCGTTAGAGATTCTGGCAGGCTGTTACGGCAGAGAACAGCCTGCCAAAATTCACTGGATCCGGCACTGCTGGATGCAGACTGAATGCCTGCCGCCCCAATCAACTACAATGGGGTACGGCAGAGATCCGGCCACAATCTGGAAGGGGGGGGGGCGCTTTTTTGATTTTCGCCCTGTTGGTAAATTTCCCTAGAAACTGCCCTGGGCTTGGTTTTCAGGTGCCACCTGTGCGCTTTTTGCAGAAGACTGAGTGAGAGATAATGTTGTGAACGTGCTGGATCCACTGTCGGCCACCCAATTGACTAGCGCCTGTACCTGCTCAGGCCTTACCATCCTTAGAACGGCATTGGGCCCCACCAAATATCGCTGTAAATTCTGCGTGGCTGTGGCAGAATGGCCACATCCTCTCCTAGCACCAGAGGGTACACTAACACCACCACGACCGCATCCGCATCCCTTACTAGATGTTTTCCTCATTGTTACCATTCACCAAGCACCACAATAAGAAAAAAAATATTTGGCCCAATGTATTGATTTCAAATTCAGGCCTTTTTTTACAGGCACCTAACACTATCTGCCTATTTATTTATGTAGCATATTACACTAATCCAGGCACAGCAGTAACCACTGATTTAGGGAAATATCTCTTTTAGGGCTAGTATTTAGGCCCTGGAAAGGTATCCTTTTATGGACAGATTTACACTTGGAGATGCACAGTAGCGTGGGAAAAAATATGTAGGATTATGCCTTCAGCAATTGTATTTTAACACTTTGTGTAATATACCCTTTAACGGACAGAAATACAATGGGAGATGCACAGTAGCGTGTAAAGTTATTGAGGATGATCCTCTCAGCACTTGTATATACACCTTGAGTGTAATATACCCTTTTACGGACAGATTAACACTTTCAGGGTATTGCTATATTGGCAAGTGAATTTCACCCCAGTACAAAATATATGTTTTGGCGGACACTATTATACTTTGCCAGCCACAGGTGAAACCACTGATTTATGGTATTGCTATTTTGGCAATTGAATGTCACCATTGAAAATAATCTATCCTTTGCCAGACAGCAGACAGTATTATACTTGGCTAGCCACAGCTGGAACACCAGATTTAGGGGATTGGTATTTTGGCAATTATATTTAACCCCTTAATAAAATATAGAAATTGCTATCCTGAGTTTCTAGGGGTGACAATTAGCACAGCCAAGCCCCTGATGTAGGATATAGCAAAAAAAAAAAAAACTAGTATTGATGGACTTGGTGGCAGCTTGTTCTAGTGCACCACAAGTCACAAAATGGCCGCCGATCACCCCAGAAAAAAGTGACAGAAAAACGCTCTGTGCAGCCTAAAAACCAGTGAGCAATTAACTAGCAGAAGTTCAATCATTCACAGCTGTAGATCGATCACTTCATTAGGTGCTGTTGCTGACTTTTCCCTGCCTAATCTCGCCCTCACAGAAGCTGCGTCCTCTCCCTACACTAGTCAGAGCAGTGTGACGTGTGGCGCTATGTGACTCCAGCTTAAATAGAGGCTGGGTCACATGCTGCACTTGGCCAATCACAGCCATGCCATTAGTAGGCATGGCTGTGATGGGCTCTTAGGGCAAGAAGTAAAACGCTAGCTGATTGGCTGCTGTGCAGCCCTTCAGAAAGCGGGAAGAAATCGCCGAACAACGGACCCGAACCCGAACTTTTTTGAAAATGTCCGGGTCCTTGTCCCGAACACCCCAAAATTCGGTACAAACCTGAACTATACTCGAACTGTTCGCTCAACACTAGTCCTAATACAACATTCCCTGTAGGGGTTTCTGACAATGGTGGCTTTTAACCCCTTAAGGACACATGACGTACCGGTACGTCATGTGAAAAAAATGCGAGTGCGGCGCTGAAGGGGGTTAAAAGAAATAGGATGTCGGCTGAAATCATTCAGCGGGCATCCTGCGACAACGCCGAGTGTGACCCCCCCCCCCCCCCGTATCGGCGATCGCAGAAATCTGAATTCAGACCTGCGGTTTGCTGCGTTTCCGGTCCATTCGGGTCTCCGGTGACCCGATGAACTGGAAAAGAACGGTGATCGGTGGCGTGATATCACACCACCAATCACCGTTCTTGAATTGGGGGCGGGGCGGTGGTGGCGGTGCTGCGAGTTGATTGGTCCGGGGAGAGAGGCGGGGGATTCAAACTCCCGGCGCTCCTCTCTCCCCTCCTCTTCCTGCTGCCGCTGCCCCCGTGTGAGGACTGTGCTGCACCGCTCCTGTGACCCCCCCCTTCAGCTTCCATCACCCTCCTGCACCCATCAGGTAGGTTAGGGTGAGTGAGGGAGAGGTATTTTAGGCAGGGATAGGAGGGACAGTTAGGTGTTAGGTAAAAAAGAAAAAACTTCCATTTTAGTTCTGCCTGTGGTGGTTGGGGTCCACAGCACTTAGCTGTGAGACCCTTAACCCACCCAGGGGTGCTGATCCCCCCCCCCCCCCGGTCAGTGCAGCCGAGATGAGGACGTTTTGGGGCCTCGCGCTGCATATGGGTCTAGTGCAAAAACCGAGCGTCAGGCAATACTGGAGTGGGGACATCCTCTACCAGACCCCACTGTACAGTATGGCCATGACTCGCTCACGGTTTGAGGCCATCCGGAAATGCCTGCATTATGCAGATAATGCAGCATGTGCGCCCCCCCCCCCCCCCGAGGTGATCCTGCCTATGACCGGTTGTACAAGATACGGCCGGTCATAGATCATTTCGGGGCCAAGTTTGCCCAGGCCTACGTACCTGGAAGGGAGGTCGCGGTGGATGAGTCTCTCGTTGCTTTCAAGGGGAGACTCAGTTTCCGCCAATACATTCCCACTAAGCAGGCGAGGTATGGCATCAAAATGTACAAAATTTGTGAGAGTACCTCAGGGTACACTTACAAATTTCGTGTGTACGAGGGGCGAGATTCCCGTATTGAACCCCCAGAATGTCCCCTCACTCTGGGTGTTAGCGGGAAACTCGTGTAGGACCTTATGTACCCACTACTGGATAAGGGTTACCACCTGTACGTGGATAACTTTTATACCAGTATTCCCTTGTATCAGGCCCTCTACGCCAGATCCACGTTCGCTTGTGGGACCATGCGGAAAAATCAGCGCGGCCTCCCTGCCCACCCCCTCCAGGTACCTATCCCCAGGGGTGAGACCTGTGCCCTTACTTGTGGAAACCTGCTGTTGGTCAGGTATAAGGACAAGAGGGATGTCCTTATGCTGACCACAATCCATGGTAACGGCACCTGCCCAGTCTCTGTGCGAGGTACCACGGCAACAGTCCTCAAACCCGATTGTATCGTCGACTACAATCGGTATATGGGTGGAGTTGATCTATCTGATCAAGTTCTCCAACCATATAATGCCATGCGGAAAACCCGGGCATGGTACAAAAAAGTTGCAGTCTACAAGGTGCAGGTTGCCATGTACAACGCTTTTGTACTATCCCGAAGCGCTGGCAGCACAGAGACGTTCCTCCAGTTCTATGAGGCAGTCCTCAAGGACCTGATCTTTTCAGACTGGGAAAGAGCAGGTCGGAGTGCCTCGGGAATTGGAGGAGCCCGGGTCGTCCCTGGCCAACATTTTCCAGGTGTGGTCCCTCATACTGGAAAAAAGGGACGAACCCAAAAAAGATGCAGAGTGTGTCACAAGAGGGGGATACGGAAGGACACCACTACTCAATGTGACACTTGCCCCGATCATCCGGGCCTCTGCGTTATCAATTGCTTCAGGGAGTATCACACTTCCATGGAGTACTACATTTTAATAATTCCTGGCAGTCCCCTAGAGAACATTAAAAAAACTATGGCTTTCAGACTTTGGAGGCACAGAAACATTTTTTTTTCCAAAAATTATACTAGTTTTAGTGCAGGCATCCTCAAAATGCGGCCTTCCAGATGTTGTCAAACTACAACTCCCAGCATGCCCAGCTACAGCTATCAGCAGGGCATAGTGGGAATTGTAGTTTTACTACATCTGGAGGGCCGCAGTTTGAGGATGCCTGTTTTAGTGTCTCCTAAGTCTGAGAGCCATACATATTGGGCATCGCCGCGTCCGTAAAAATCTGCTCTATAAAAATAAAATTTGACCCAACCCCTTAGAAAAACGACTTAAAAAAATAAAATAAAAACTATGTCCAAAAAGCCATTTTTATTGTCACCTAACATCAAAAAAAGTGTAATAGCGAGCGATCAAAAAGTCGTATGCACCCCCAAATAGTGCCAATAAAACCGCCATCTCATCCCACAAAAAATAAGCCCCTATATTATATAGTCCCTCCCCCCAAAAAAAAACTGCAGCTGCCAGGCTATGGAGATAGTAAAATTATCAATCTTTTGTTCCTAAAATGATAATATAGTGTAAAATCTGAATAAATTAAAAAAGTAGACATATTATGTATCGTTGCGTTCGTAATAATCTTCCCTATAAAAATAACATTAGACCTAACCCCTCGGATGAACGGAGTTAAAAATAAAAAATAAAAACCGTGTAAAAAAAAGCCATTTATGTCACCTAACACTACAAAAAGTGTAATAGCGAGCGATCAAAAAGTCGTATGCACCCCCAAATAGTGCCAATAAAACTGCCATCTCATCCTGCAAAAAATGAGCCCCCACATTATATAGTGCCTCCCCCCCAAAAAAAACTGCAGCTGCCAGGCTATGGAGATAGTAAAATTATAATTTTTTTGTTCCTAAAATGATAATATAGTGTAAAATCTGAATAAATAAATAAAAAGTAGACATATTATGTATCGGCGCGTCCGTAATAATCTTCCCTATAAAAATAATATTAGACCCAACCCCTCGAATGAACAGTGTTAAAAAAATAAAATAAAAACGGTGCCAAAACACCCATTTTTTGGCAAAATTTACGTTTTAAACCATATTTTCCGGTAATAAAGCAAGGGTTAACAGTCAAACAAAACTAAATATTTATTGCCCTGATTCTGTAGTTTGCAGAAACACCCCATAGGTGGTCCTAAATGGCTATATAGCCACAAGGCAGGGCATAGAATGAAGGGAACGCCACATGGTTTCTGGAAGGCAGATTTTTATTTTTATACCATGTCCCATTAGAAGCTCCCCCTGATGTAGCCTAGACTAGAAACTCCAAAAAAGTGACCCCATCTAAAAAACTACACCCCTCAAGGTATTCAAAAATTACTTTACAAACTTTGTTAACCCTTTAGGTGTTCCACAAAACTTAATAGCGAATGTAGAAACAATTTTAGAATTTCCATTTTTTGTTATATTGCCTCAAAAAAGTGTAATATAGAGCAACCAAAAATCAAATTTACCCTACAATAAACCCAAAACAACAACCACCATATCCTGTAGTTTCCTAGATGGGGTCACTTTTATGGAGTTTCTACTCAAGGGGTGCAGCAGGGGGCTTGAGAGGCTACATGGTGTAAATAAACCAGTTCAGCAAAATCTGCCTTCCAAAAACCATATGGCGTTCCCCTTTTCAATGTCCTGCCGTTTAGCCATATAGTAGTTTAGGACCACATATGGGGTGTTTCTGCAAACTACAGAATCAGGGCAACTCATATTGAGTTTTGTTTGGCTGTTAACCCATTTTTCCCAGTAATAAAGTAAGGGTTAAAATGGAATATTTTCCAAAAATTCTAAATTCCAAAATTGTTTCTCCATCTTCCATGAACTGTTGTGGAACACCTAAAGGGTTAACAACGTTTGTAAACCCAGCTTTGAATACCTTGAGGGGTGTACTTTCTTAGATGGAGTCACTTTTTTGGAATTTCTATGCTAGGGTGCATCAGGGGGGCTTGCAATAGGACATGGTGTTAAAAAAAACAGTCCCGCAAAATCTGCGATTCAAAACCCATATGGCGTTCCCCTCCTTCAGTGTCCTCCCGTTTGGCCAAACAGTAGTTTAGGACCACATATGGGGTGTTTCTGTAAACTAGAGAATCAGGGCAACCCACATTGAGTTTTGTTTGACAATTAACCCTTACTTTATTACTGGCAAAAATGGATTATAATGGAAAATTTTCCAAAAAATTGAAATTCTGAAATTTTATCTCCATTTTCCATGAACTGTTGTGGAACACCTAAAGGGTTAACAATGTTTGTACAATCAGTTTTGAATACCTTAAGGGGTGTACTTTCTAAAATAGGGTCATTTTTGGGTGGTTTCTATTATGTAAGCCTCACAAAGTGACTTCAGACCTGAACTGGTCCATAAAAAGTGGGATTTGGAAAATTTCTGAAAAATTTCAAAATTTGCTTCTAAACTTCTAAGCTATGTAACATCCCTAAAAAATAAAATGGCATTCCCCAAATGCTCCAAACATGAAGGAGACATATAGAGAATGTAAAGTCATCCATTTTTTGGGGGGTATTACTATGTATTATAGAAGTAGAAAAGCTGAAACTTGAAAATTTGCTAAATTTTCCAAATTTTTTGTAAAATTTGTATTTTTTTATGCAAAAAAATTAACTTTTTTGACCCAATTTTAGTAGTGTCATGAAGTATAATATGTGACGAAAAAACAATCTCAAAACAGCCTGGGTAGGTAAAAGCATTTTAAAGTTATTCACACTTAAAGTGACAGTGGTCAGATTTTGAAAAAATGGCCTGGTCCTTAAGGTGAAATAGGGCCGTGTCCTTAAGGGGTTAAATAAAGACGTAAAAAATGTTGCTTTCCTGATATTTCTAGTACATTTCATGGAATTTAAAGGGGTTGTTTTATCTCATATACTTGGGAATATGACTAGGATTTGCCACCAATGTCTGACAGCTATGGGTCCCTCCTCTGGTACCTGTACCTATCTCTAGAACAGAGCCCACAAAGTGAAGGAGAGCGAACCACGCACACACGGCCACCCTCTATTCATTTCTATGGGAGCGCCGAAAATAGCCCAGCTAGTCTTGGAATTCCCATAGAAATTAATGGGAAGTTCTTGACCACCAGGCAAACCATGACATTGTGTGGGGCCCTCACCTATAGAGCAAGTCAGACAGTGCCAGATGACAGTGGTGCATGGGAGCCTATGGCTCTGATCCCACCATTCAATCACATAGGCCTGAAGCCTAAGAAGCAGTATACTGGCACAGGTGGTCGTATTTTAAAGATGTCACCAGGTAGCACTACTGGAGGCACTGGGACAATGCTTTTTTACATTATACTAATGGAAAAGGCACTGCTGGGGGACGTACTATTGCAGGGGAACTACAGCCAGCCATTATACTCATGCAGGGGCCGCTACTGGGGTCCATTATAATAATGCAGGGAGCACTGCTGGGGTCATTATAATAATGCAGGGGGAACTGCTGGGGTCATTATAATAATGCAGGGGGCACTGCTGGGGTCATTATAATAATGCAGGGGGCACTGCTGGGGTCCATTATAATAATGCAGGGGCCACTGCTGGGGTCATTATAATAATGCAGGGGCCACTGTTGGGCTCCATTATAATAATGCAGGGGGCACTGCTGGGGTCATTATAATAATGCAGGGGCCACTGCTGAGTCCATTATAATAATGCAGGGGGCACTGCTGGGGTCATTATAATAATGCAGGGGCCACTGCTGGGGTCATTATAATAATGCAGGGGCCACTGTTGGGCTCCATTATAATAATGCAGGGGGCACTGCTGGGGTCATTATAATAATGCAGGGGCCACTGCTGAGTCCATTATAATAATGCAGGGGCCACTGCTGGGGTCATTATAATAATGCAGGGGGCACTGCTGGGGTCATTATAATAATGCAGGGGGCACTGCTGTGCTGGGGTCATTATAATAATGCAGGGGGCACTGCTGGGGTCCATTATAATAATGCAGGGGGCACTGCTGGGGTCATTATAATAATGCAGGGGCCACTGCTGGGGTCATTATAATAATGCAGGGGGCACTGCTGGGGTCCATTATAATAACGCAGGGGGCACTGCTGGGGTCCATTATAATAATGCAGGGGCCACTGCTGGGGTCATTATAATAATGCAGGGGGCACTGCTGGGGTCATTATAATAATGCAGGGGGCACTGCTGGGGTCATTATAATAATGCAGGGGGCACTGCTGGGGTCATTATAATAATGCAGGGGGCACTGCTGGGGAAATATTACAGGGGGATTGCTGGGGCATTTTAATAATACAGAAGGCAATGCAGAGGAACACAGCGGGCACAGGATTGGGGGCAGCATGATAACTGTTGGGGTACTGGGGGGGGGGTGATGGAAAAGTGAGGAATCTAATATGTCTGTGTGTTAAACTCCGCGGTGGCGGCTGGAATACCTTGTCATAGCGGTCTGGTCTGAATAGAGAAGATGAGGAAAGAGAACGTCTACATGAGAGGAGAAGTCACTGGAGATAAGAGGTATGCGGTGCCGTATGTAATGTCCAATTCAAATACACAATTAGCAGTAGGGTGGGCAGAGGGGTTAGATTGAGAATTTGGCACGTGGGCACCATTTATATTTTCACCTCAGGCAGCAAAAGATGTAGAATCGTCTCTGACCACAACTTTCAACTCTATCTACGTCCTGAGACTCCTGATGATGCAGATACAGTTGTGGATGACCGTCTTTATTAGGGTCCCAGCCATAACTTTGCTTAGGGCCCTAGAGATGACAAGCCGGCCCCTGCCTCTCCCCAGGCTAAGTCATCAATATCAGATGGGCGGGGGTCTGACTCCTGGCACCCTGGTTGATCAGCTGTTTGAAGAGGACACAATGCTTGTGTAATACCCCAGAGTGGCATTACCACTTTTGCACCCTGCTACTATCTCTAATGGACTAGTGTCATGTCACCTGTGTATTTATTCCAAGCCCATGCAGACCCATTCATTTCAATGGGTCCGCAAAAAATGTGCTGTCCGCATCATTATGTCCGTTCTATAGCCCTGCAAAGAAAACAGAGCATGTCCTATTTTTTTCTAGTTTGCGCACAAGTATAGGCATTATTACAATGGATTTGCAAAAATAACGGATCCGCAAAAAAAACGGATGCCATACGGACGTAATCATTTTTTTTTTTTTGCGGATCCGCAATTTACGGACCGCAAAACACATATGGTCATGTGCATGAGCTATTATAATGTAATTTACCTGGTTCACCAGTAGGTGGCAGCAAGCATGGCAGAGCTACAGTTAGATGGAATGGAACCCTTCTTTCCATTCTAACTCTCCCTCTAAGGAGGGGAGGGGACTAGTTAGTTAGAGGTCAGTCTAGTACACCCAGGGCCGCCATCAGGGGGGTACAGCCCATACCCTAGTAAGGGGCCCGGACCCTGGGGGGGCCCGGCCAGTCCTGAGACTTTTTTTTTTTATTGTGGCCGCCGGCTCAGGGGCCCAGTGCTCCTCCCCCTCGTCCTTCTCCAGCCTGTCCCTTACCTCCCTTCTGAGAACAAGATACAGACATCCCAACCTGCGAAAACTCATTTCAGGGAGGTGCACTTCTCATTTCAGGGAGTTTTTTTTTTTTTTTTCACGTTAGTATTATATTCTAAAGAGTCTTGGCTTTCAGAAAAAATATAATGTTTTGGGGTTTGAACTAATTTTCAGGCCTAAAATGGATTATAACATGGGTGCAAAAAAAGGAAAAAGAGTCCTTGGCAATTAAGGGGTTAAAGGGGTTCTGCAGTTTGTTACCACTGATGATCTATCCTCAGTGAACAGAGCTTAGCCTCGCCCACGCCACTTGATACAAGTCATGACGTCACTGGGCGGGGCGCTAGCAGCAGTAAACAGTGAGAAGGCCGCGGCGCTCCTGCAGCGCCGCTGCCTTCTTAAACAGCTGATCAGCGGGGGTCCCGGGTGTCGGATCCCGGCCGATCACATGCTGATGATCTATCCTGAGGATAGATCATCAGTGGTAACAAACTGCAGAACCCCTTTAACTGTAAAGTGTCACACATATTAAACTCACCTCAACATGTCTCTTACAGTCATTTAACCCACCATGGGAAATTGAAAAATCACTGCTGCAAACAGTGCAGCGAGCTACACTTTCATTATTTTTCACCCCTATTAGACATGGGTGCACTTTAGTGTAGTCAGGGGTGAAGTGCGTTTTGTACTTCTTTTTTTTACTTGCACCTTCTGCCATGGTGCTCAGTGATCGTCACACTCTCCTCTTGTCAAACTTTGTCTCTGTGTCTGATATCAATATCATTAATCATATGATATATATATTAATGTATATTATAAAGGGATTCTCTCCTGTCACCACCTATTAGAGATCCCACGCGTGCACACAAGCTCAGCATGATGCGCCGTTGCGGACTGCTGGCATCGGCTTCTTGCACTGTGCACACGCGCGGGATCTCAGAGCGGAGTTCTCGAGGAGTCAGAGGAGCCGAGAAGACAACAGACTGCAGACAACTGACACACCTCACACAAACTCCTGTCTCTCTGGCAGGAAAAAACGACACTAACAGCCAAATTTTTTGTGGGTGAAAGGTCGGTCACAACTTTATTCTTATTCATTATTTTAGATTCAATCCTTTAAGAATAACCATCAACTATAAACTGCCCGGCCCAAAGCCGGTCCCCGGAGTGCGAGAAGCGCTATGCCACACCAAACATTGGTGCGCAAGTCCGCCTTCCCCTCCGTTGTAACTCTTGTAATCCTCCGACCTCCACGGAGGAGCCTGTGTACCTCTACACGGCGCTCCGACCCCCACCCAGCAAAAACAAGGCATGCTTAACCCCATCCTGCAGGCCAGAGAGGAAAATATCTAAGCCGATATCATAGAGGTGCACACCATCGGGCCGCATTAAACGCTGGTTGTCACTCTCCAGCTGGTAGTGGCGAATAACGACCCCTCCCCGGGATCGAACAAAACGGGATATGCTGGCATCAATGGACCTTCTGGCCCTCTCAACTGAACCGGAAACCCTCGCACCCTGCCAAGTGACCCTGGGGATCATCACAGGCCATACAATAACCACTTCGGGAAAGAAAGTAGGAATTCTTTCCAAATCTGCTCTAATGAGGGTAATGAGCTCTGCTACATTCAGCAAGCAAGGGTCATTACCCCCTGCATGGATCACCAGGATCACAGGGGAGCGTGCCAACGTGCTGAGGTGAACCGTTTCCGGCAAAACCTGCGACCAGCGAAGGCCACGGACAGCTCACTGAGCAGCCCAGTACAGGTACGAATGCCCCACAAAACAGACCAGGTCCTAGGAGCCCCTAAGGCTCTGATGAGAGGCATCAATTGCTCAGTGGGATGTCCCAGAGATGGGCAGGGCACATGGAGCCCTCCGGTGAAGCTGCTGGCACTAGGGTCTGGAACTCCTGCCAATGAAAGCGAGAAAGCGCATCAGCAGCGCTGTTAATGATACCTGGAACATAAGAGGCACGAAAATAAATATTAGACTGGAAACATTTTAACACCAGGTGGCGCAACAACGCCAAAACTGGGGAAGATGAAGAAGACAACCGGTTAACACAATGAACCACAGCCATATTATCCGTCCAAAAACACACCCGCCTATTTTGTAGCGAGGGTCCCCATAATTCGATGGCCACTATAATGGGAAAAAGTGCCAACAAAGTAATATTGGAACAAAGGCCCGCCGCGCGCCACTCCTGAGGCCAGGAAGATGCGCACCACTGAGTACCTAGGATGGCACCAAAACCGACAGAACCCGCCGCGTCGGTAAACAGGGACAGGTCGGGGCTGGAAATTTCCGGGAGCTGCCAGCACGTATGGCTGTTGTAAGAGAGCAGGAAACTGGGCCACACCTGAAGGTCCCGTTTAAGCTTGCATGTTAAGCGTACGTGGTGACGCGGGTTGGTAATGCCCCGCGTCGCCAAGTACAAACGCCTGGAAAAGACTCTGCCCATCGGCATGACACGGCAAGCAAAAACAAGGAGTCCCAGTAAGGACTGCAACTGCTGGAGCGTGACCGATTTAACAGAGCAAAAACCTTCAATAAGTGCTAACAGCTTAGCCAGCTTATCACTGGGGAGCCGGAAAACCATGGCCAGGGAATCTATTTCAATGCCTAAGAACACGATGTTGGTGGAAGGGCCTACCGTTTTATCAGGGGACAGGGGGACCCCGAATCTAGACATTAGGAAACAGAAAGTGTACACAAGTGTAAACAGGAACCTACACTTGGGGGAATCACCTGGGGCTACGAATAAGAAGTCATCTAAATAATGGATTATGGAACTAGAACCAGTCTCAAACCTGACGACCCATTCTAAAAAGGTACTGAACAATTCAAAGAAGTAACCAGACATCGCGCATCCCATGGGCAACCGGGTGTCATAATAGTAGCAATTATCCACCATGCAGCCTAGCAGATGGTAGCAATCTGGATGCACCGGGAGCAAGCGGAAGGCGGACTCAATATCCGACTTCGCCAATAACGCACCCCGGCCTGCCGCTCTCAGTAAAGAGATTGCCCTGTCAAAGGAAACATAGGAGACTGTAGCGTCCTCCTTAGAAATACCATCATTGACAGACTCGCCTTTGGGGAAGGACAAATGATGGATAAGTCTAAAACTGCCAGGTTCCCGCTTCGGTACAAGGCCCAGTGGAGAAACCCGGATATTATCAAAAGGGGTTGTTGAAAAAAGGGCCAACTATTCTACCTAACTCAACCTCCTTCCGAATTTAAGACCGCAAAACCTCCGGGTACCGGGAGGCAGACGGCAGGTTGGCCGCCCAGCTAGGGCGCCAGGATAACTGAAAAGGGATGAAAAAACCAAAGGAAAAACCAAGCCTAAGCTCAGCGGAAGCCTTTTTATTGGGGTACAGCTCTAACCAAGGGGACATCTCTGCCACGCTCACTGGGCTCTTTTGCGGTGGAGGAAGCGTTGGGTCTGGCCGGCTGCTGCCTAGGGCATCGAATGGCCGCATGAGATCCCCCGCAGACGGAACACTCATGTTTGTATCTACATAGGGCGAAGAACCTACAGTGGCCTTCGTTATACAGCCAGCAGGATCCTGGCCTGCGGATAGACACAGGCCCCTGACCACTGGAAGTGAGGCCAGGGGCCGCTGACTGAAAGGGGACAGATTTTTGTGACAGCATCAGTCGCAACCAGAGGTCCGTGGATTTGACACCCCAACCGATATCCGGTTGAAACGCCAATCGCCTACGGAACTCCTTGTCGTAACGCCAACAGGCGGAACCGCCGTGGGACTTATAGGCGCTATAAACGGATTCCAAATACAGAAATAATTCACCGCAGCGCTCCGGGTGCTTCTGTGCCATGACATAACCTAAGACCAAGAAGGCCTGTAGCCAATTAACCATGGTACGCGCCACCTTGGGCCAGCGATCAATGAACCTGTCTGAATTGGGGAGACACTCTTTTTCTACAGTATGCTGGTCTACAGTAACTAATGACCAGATGTCTATGTATTGGTTAGACCAAATCTTCTCCTTAGTGTCCATGTCCAAGTGCGCCCCCAAAGGAGACAGGCTGCAAAATAGCGATTCCTTATGATCACCTGCCCTAGGCGGGGCAGCAGGAGGGGGCTTACCTGCAGCAGCATTACTCCCGTCAAAATGCGACAATAAAGATTTAAGTACCGGGACCAACTGAGAACCCAAAGAGGCCCCCCAAGCCCCCGTAAAATTAAACTTACCAGAAGTAGAAGGACCTGGAGGTTCCACTGGAGTGATTGAAGGATTCAGATCCTGAACCGCGCTGGCCCGGCTGGCCCCGCGAGAAGTGTGTGTGCCTGCAGGCTGCTCAGTGAGGGGGGATGTGCTGCAGTCCTGGAGTCCACAAAGCTTCATGGAGAGCAGGTGAAGGGCAGCTCATATATGAGGGGGCAGGTGGAGCACTCAGGGGCAGTGGGGTTCAAGTGGAGTGGAATCTGGTGCAATTAAGGGGGTTTATAGCACAGACCCAGGTGTATTCTGAGGGCCATGGTGTATGTGTGTCTGTCCCTGTGTGTGTGTCTCTGTCTGTCCCTGTGTGTGTCTCTGTCTGTCTGTCCCTGTGTGTGTGTCTGTGTGTCTGTCCCTGTGTGTGTGCCTCTGTCTGTCCCTGCGTGTGTGCCTGTCTGTCCCTGTGTGTGTCTGTCCATCCCTGCGTGTGTGTCTGTCCGTCCCTGCGTGTGTGTGTGTCTGTCCGTCCCTGCGTGTGTGTGTGTCCGTCCCTGCATGTGTGTCTGTCCCTGCGTGTGTGTCTATCCGTTCCTGCGTTTGTGTCTGTGCGTCCCTGCGGTCTGTCCCTGCGTGTGTCTGTCCGTCCCTGTGTGTGTGTCTGTCCCTGTGTGTGTGTGTGTGTCTGTCTGTCCCTGTGTGTGTGTCTGTCTGTCCCTGTGTGTGTGTGTCTGTCTGTCCCTGTGTGTGTGTGTCTGTCTGTCCCTGTGTGTGTCTCTGTCTGTCTGTCCCTGTGTCTGTCTCTCTCTGTCTGTCCCTGCGTGTGTCTGTCCATCCCTGCGTGTGTGTCTGTCCGTCCCTGCGTGTGTGTGTGTCTGTCCGTCCCTGCGTGTGTGTGTGTCCGTCCCTGCATGTGTGTCTGTCCCTGCGTGTGTGTCTATCCGTTCCTGCGTTTGTGTCTGTGTGTCCCTGCGGTCTGTCCCTGCGTGTGTCTGTCCGTCCCTGTGTGTGTGTCTGTCCCTGTGTGTGTGTGTGTGTCTGTCTGTCCCTGTGTGTGTGTCTGTCTGTCCCTGTGTGTGTGTGTCTGTCTGTCCCTGTGTGTGTGTCTGTCTGTCTGTCCCTGTGTGTGTTTGTCTGTCCCTGTGTGTGTGTGTCTGTCCCTGTGTGTGTGTGTGTCTGTCCCTGTGTGTGTGTGTGTCTGTCCCTGTGTGTGTGTCTGTCCCTGTGTGTGTGTGTCTGTCTGTCCCTGTGTGTGTGTGTGTCTGTCTGTACCTGTGTGTGTGTGTCTGTCCGTCCCTGTGTTTCTGTCTGTCCCTGTGTGTGTGTGTGTCTGTCTGTCCCTGTGTGTGTGTGCCTGTCTGTACCTGTGTGTGTGTGTCTATCTGTCTGTCCCTGTGTGTGTGTGTCTGTCTGTCTGTCGCTGTGTGTGTGTCTGTCTGTCTGTCCCTGTGTGTGTGTCTGTCTGTCTGTCCCTGTGTGTGTGTCTGTCTGTCTGTCCCTGTGTGTGTGTCTGTCTGTCCCTGTGTGTGTCTTTGTCTGTCTGTCCCTGCGTGTGTGTGTGTGTCAGTCTGTCCCTGTGCATGTCTAAGGCCTCATGCACGAGGCACCTATACACTTGAATGGGTCCGCAATCAGGGGGATGCAGTACAGAACGGGAGCACGGATGGGAAGCACTACGGAGTGCTTCTGTGGTGTTTCTCTCCGTGCCTCCACACCACAAAAAAAATAGAACATATTATATTTTTTTGCGGTGCGGACGGATCATGGACCCATTCAAGATGAATGGCTCTCGATCTGTCCTGGTCGCCGCACGGATGTTGCCAGTGCATTGGGGACCACAAATTGCTGTCCCCAATGCATGGAACGGACGCATAACAGCCGTGTGCATGAGGCTTAAGGCATTGCATCGACTCCATACCACAGTCTAGCCAGTGCCTAATGCGTTACAGTCTGGGGGCAAAATTAACTTGTGTGGGGGCAAATAACTTAGTGAGGGGTCAGTGTGGCAGACAAACTACATGGAGGGCCGTGTGGGGGCAAAATTACATAATGCAGGGCTATCTGGGGGTAAAATTACCTTGTAGGGGGAGGGGGGGGCAAATTACTCAGTGGGGGTCAGTGTGGCGGGCAAACTACATAATGGAGGGACATGTGGGGGCAAAATTACTTAGTGGGGGCAACTTGCATAATGCAGGGCTGTCTGGGGCAAAATTAACTTTTGAGGGGGGCACATTAGTCAGTGGGGGGTCAGTGTGGCGGGCAAACTACATAATGGAGGACCATGTGGAGGACCATAATGGAAGAGCTGTGTAAGGGGCCCCAAAATTTCTGTTGGCAACCCTGAGTACACCCCCAGCTAAGAGAAGGGTGTGCACCTTCAGTTCTGCCACAGCTTGAAGCCTCGGATGCCAGGAGGAGTTTTCCCTGGTCAAATCTAGAGACAAACCAGACTACAAGGTGAAGTACAGCATAAAGAAGAAGCTGAGTTCTATAGCCAGCCTGTCAGTACAGCAAAGCCAGAGAGTAACAGATGTAGCAGAGTTTAGTTTGCCTGCCTGAGTTTTAATGCTAAAGTCTGCTGGAACCATGACAAAGTCTGTAACCCGTTTGGATAAACATTTATGCCAAGTAAAGCTGTTTTCTGCTTCGGACGACAACGCCTGGGGTCCAACCGTATCCAGGTAGGAACACCATGACACAACATTACATAAAGGGACATTTTAGGCCATACTATGTCACTCGGCCATTCCTACACCTGGGTACCACCACCACCAACAATTCTTAAAGTGACTCTGTCCTGTTATTGCTTCACTGCAACTGGCGTCACAAGCATTTCTTAAAGGGACCCTTTGCCGATGTCGGACGTTGCACTTGAATGAGAGCTGCTTGTCCTCGCTGTTTAGCTGCCTGCCATCGACATTGCGGTGCAATTACACCTCTTTGTCCCATTCAAGCTTTAATTACACGGCCCCGCCACAGAGGAGATGACACGCAGGTAAACTCTGAGATGGACACAGCGCGCACAGGAGAGCTGCTACCCCTTTAAACAGCTGATCATCTGGAGTGCCAAGAGTCAGACCCCTCACCTGAGGATAGGCATTACTCCACTGCATGACCTCTTTAAGACATGAAGGCCAGTCAATATACAAAATTTCCAGATCTGAATTATCTTCAAGTGCAGGGATGAAAACCATCAAACGCTATGATTGAACTAAACACGTTACGGGCATACAAGCCCCTTCTCATATGAGGAAAGACTTGTATGCCCGAAGCGCATAAGCAACAGTGGTTTTAATATTTTTATATTATGTTCTGAGTCAATAAAGGATTTTGTTTGTTTATTTGAGTGTCGGATCTATTCACATTTTTCCTACTGATTACAATTGCAACATGGATGCTGCTGTGTGAGGTCAGTCCTTACAGAAGGATCTTTTGGTCTATCGCTGCAAACATTTACATCCTATTGAGAATATAACCTGGAATATAACCAGTTATTGAAAGCCTGACAATGCTGACTGCAGAACAAACCACAGTGATGTCAACGCCCCATGTAGAAGAGCCTGATATACACAGCACAGAGACGTCACCGGCCACTGACGATTTGTCGGAGTAAATGTTTTCTCCAGTGGCTGAAGATCCACGTAATCCGATGTGCTCTACTGAGATTGATGGTTGGATGAAGTTTGAGGGTAACAGATTCAGGTTTGTGTTATTCTACCTGGTTCTACACTGACCCTACACTGCCCCTGTCTACCTGTGGAGCCTCCACCCTGAAAACAGCACCCGCACCTAATATTCCCCTGTTAATATGCTATAAAGCCTTAAAAGTACATGTTTCTATTCTCACAACCTCCGCACTCACTCAGCACTGTCCCATTATCTCTCTCCATGTGGCATAGACTATCACAAACATGTTTTGCTCACATTTAGTCACCTTTGCACGGTGCTCTTAGTGGCAGGCTGGCTGGTCTTTGTCATACACATGGTTTAACTTCAGGTCTTTGGCTTTCTACCCCTATGCCCCCATCGATCTGATATGACCTATCGTGAGGATAGGATATCAATATAAATAAAGAGGATAACCTTTTTAGCCTAAGCTCTTAGGCTGCCTGCCCCTATCCCCTGGTGTCTTCTCCTCTGTGCTGCGCAAATGTGTCTTTGCTCTGTTTTGGCTGCACATTTATGGCTATAGCCATTCACCTCCACTGCTAGCTAAGTGCATGCAGGAATTTAAGGGTCTCCCAGCTTACACTAGTTCTGTGTGTCTTCCTCCCGAATGGATCTCCTGTATCTGACCATGAGACTCATCCTGCACTGCTATTATGGGGAGTAGAGATGAGAAAAATGCTCAAAATTAAACTTGGGTTCCATTCAGTGGAAAGGGGCGTCTGATTCGAATTGGTCCATCCATATCCATTCTACACAAGTGTAAAGTGCTCTGAATGGCCTGAAAATGTGTGTAGGACACTCTAAGGTCTCCTAGGACTCATTGTTTCTCTATAGTGTGTCACTTTTTAAAAAAAAAATTATATTTAATATTTTATCTGTGTGACCCTCATGCTGACCACTGACTCAGCCTCAGCCCAGCCCTTGGCTCATTACCAAGCAGTTTGTAACAGAGACATCTTTGACTCCCCAGCCGGCTAATGCCCCCAATTCTGTGCCTGTTGCTGCCCCGTCATCCCAATTACTTTACCTACTATGCGGCACAATGCCCCCAAAGCATCATTGCTCCGTACACCAGCCACAGCCACCTTTGGACATCAATGCCATTGGGAGTGGTGCACAACAGGGGATCATCAATCCTCCACTGATGGGCCCCACCATGTCAGTGCACCTGGGCCACTTTTCTTTTGCACCCCTGCTAGCTATACCTCTGAGCTATTTGTTAAGCAGATCTAGGTAATAGAGAAGGACCTGAGCCCAACCCCAATCCATGATGGCCATATGTTTATTTAAAGGGGTTACCTGGAACCAGGGCTCCTCAAGTTCCAACTTTGAATTTAGCAGCAGCGCACATGTCGGACCATTGCTCCATTTGCTTCTGTAGGTCTGCGCACTATCCAGAGAGGAGACCCCTCATTCTCAGGATAATGTTCCAGAGGCTGAACCCCCCTGCCATCTGTTATTTATCACTTGGGGCTCATGCCCATGGCCGTGCCTGTATTCTGGCCCGCAAACAGCGGGTCGGATATATACGGACACCAGCCGTGTGCACACCGTATCACGGATGAGGACCTATTCGCTTGAATTGGTCCGCAATCCGGTAGAATCCTTCAATTTTTTTGCGGTGCAGATGGCTCACGGACCCATACAAGTTGAATGGGTCTTCATCGGTCTACGGCAGCCGCACAGATGGTGCCCGTGCATTGAGGACCCCAATGCGTGGAACGGCCGGTACACGTTTATGTGCATGAGCCCTTATCCTGTGGACACATGTTGAGTAATTTCTGTTGGTTAACCATAAGAAAATATTTATATATATACATACAGGACATTTTTATGTGAATTTTATAATTTTTATTTAAAATTAGTAGGAAGCCAATTAACCTATCTGTAGATTTTTGGAGTGTGGGAGGAAACCGGAGAACCCGGAGGAAACCCACGCAGAGACGGGGAGAACATACAAACTCCATGCAGACGTAGTCTTTGGTTGGATTGGCACCCAGGGATGAAGCGCTGCAAGGCACCAGTGCTAATCACTGAGCCACCGTGCTGCCCATGATGTTGAGGAGGAGACTCTCCAGAGGACACTTCTTGGTTTTCTCTGTTGGTCAGTGATGGTCAGAAGCATCCAAGGTGGAACTCTTCAGAGGTCATCTGTCATCTGGGTGATCTTTGGGTATATTGGTGCAGATTTTTTGGCGTCCATGATGAAGGAGAAGTAGAAGACTGGATGGTACTGGAGACAAAGCAAAACATAATCAGACCTCACTGTATCCTCACAGGGCAGTTTCTAGGGAAATTTACCAACAGGGTGAAAATCAAAAAAGCGCCACACATTATAAAGAGAATTATTACTACAGGGGCATTATGGTGGGCTTTATTACAGCTGTGGGACTATGGGAGCATTATTACTTCTGTGACACAATTACTGTATTACTGTATGGGGCACTGTAGGGGCACTACTACTACTAAGTGCATTCTGGCACAGAATTATTACTATAGTTGTGATTTTGGGGAGCACTATTACTGTGGGGGCACCCTGGCACAGTATCAGCTTAGCACAGTTATTTTTGGGGGACATTATGGTTACACTATTGGTATCAGGGACACTATTTCCTGTGTGCAGTTTTTTTTTAGAGCATTGTGTTCCAATAATTATTAAAGGGGGGGGGGGCTATCTGTGTGTAACTAGTATTTTCAGGTGGTTTATCAGTTTATGCAGTATAGTTTTGGGGGTGCATGATGGAAAAGTAGGAAACTAAGATGTCTGTCAAACTCTGCAGAGAGAAGAGATGGCTGAAAGAAATCATCATGGTGGTCTGATCTGAATGGAGAAGATAAAGAAAGAGAACATCTACATCACAGGAGACGTCACTGGATGTAAGAGGTATTTGGGGCTGTATTAGGCTACTTTCACAACTGCGTTAGTGATTCTGGCAGGCTGTTCCGGCAGAGAACAGCCTGCCAAAATTCACTGGATCCGGCACTGCTGGATGCAGACTGAATGCCTGCCGCCCCAATCAACTACAATGGGGTGCGGCAGAGATCCGGCCACAATCTGGAAGGGGGGGGGGCGCTTTTTTGATTTTCACCCTGTTGGTAAATTTCCCTAGAAACTGCCCTGTGAGGATACAGTGAGGTCTGATTATGTTTTGCTTTGTCTCCAGTACCATCCAGTCTTCTACTTCTCCTTCATCATGGACGCCAAAAAATCTGCACCAATATACTCAAAGATCACCCAGATGACAGATGACCTCTGAAGAGTTCCACCTTGGATGCTTCTGACCATCACTGACCAACAGAGAAAACCAAGAAGTGTCCTCTGGAGAGTCTCCTCCTCAACATCATGGGCAGCACGGTGGCTCAGTGATTAGCACTGGTGCCTTGCAGCGCTTCATCCCTGGGTGCCAATCCAACCAAAGACTACGTCTGCATGGAGTTTGTATGTTCTCCCCGTGTCTGCGTGGGTTTCCTCCGGGTTCTCCGGTTTCCTCCCACACTCCAAAAATATACAGATAGGTTAATTGGCTTCCTACTAATTTTAAATAAAAATTATAAAATTCACATAAAAATGTCCTGTATGTATGTATATAAATATTTTCTTATGGTTAACCAACAGAAATTACTCAACATGTGTCCACAGGATAAGGGCTCATGCACATAAACGTGTACCGGCCGTTCCACGCATTGGGGTCCTCAATGCACGGGCACCATCTGTGCGGCTGCCGTAGACCGATGCAGACCCATTCAACTTGTATGGGTCCGTGAGCCATCTGCACCGCCAAAAAATTGAAGGATTCTACCGGATTGCGGACCAATTCAAGCGAATAGGTCCTCATCCGTGATACGGTCTGCACACGGCCGGTGTCCGTATGTATCGGACCCGCTGTTTGCGGGCCAGAATACAGGCACGGCCATGGGCATGAGCCCCATGTGATAAATAACAGATGGCAGGGGGCCTCTGGAACTTCACCCTGAGAATGAGGGGTCTCCTCTCTGGATAGTGCGCAGACCTACAGAAGCAAATGGAGCAGTGGTCCGACATTTGCGCTGCTACTACATTCAAAGTTTGAACTTGAGGAGCCCTGGTTCCAGGTAACCCCTTTAAATAAACATATGGCCATCATAGATGGGGTTGGGCTCAGGTCCCTTCTCTATTACCTAGATCTGCTTAACAAATAGCTCAGAGGTATAGCTAGCAGGGGTGCAAAAGAAAAGTGGCCCCGGGTGCACTGACATGGTAGGGCCCATCGGCAATGGCATTGATGTCCAAAGGTGGCTGTGGCTGGTGTACGGAGCAATGATGCTTTTTATGAAGTACAGTATTTGGGGGCATTGTGCCGCATAGTAGGTAAAGTAATTGGGATGACGGGGCAGCAACTGGCACAGAATTGGGGGCATTAGCAGGTTGGGGAGTCAAAGATGTCTCTGTTACAAACTGCTCGGTAATTAGCCAAGGGCTGGGCTGGGGCTGAGGCTGAGTCAGTGTTCAGCAGGAGGGTCACACAGAAAAAAATTTAATATATATTTTTTTTTTTAAAGTGACACACTATAGAGAAACAATGAGTCCTAGGAGACCTTAGAGTGTCCTACACACATTTTCAGGCCATTCAGAGCACTTTACACTTGTGTAGAATGGATATGGATGGACCAATTCGAATCAGACGCCCCTTTCAGCTGAACGGAACCCAAGTTGGATTTTGAGCATTTTTCTCCTCTCTACTCCCCATAATAGCAGTGCAGGATGAGTCTCATGGTCAGATGCAGGAGATCCATTCGGGAGGAAGAAACATAGAACTAGTGTAAGCTGGGAGACCCTTTAAATTCCTGCATGCACCTAGCTAGCAGTGGAGGTGAATGGCTATAGCCATAAATGTGCAGCCAAAGACACATCTGCGCAGCACAGAGGAGAAGACACCAGGGGATAGGGGCAGGCAGCCTAAGAGCTTAGGCTAAAAAGGTTATCCTCTTTATTTATATTGATATCCTATCCTCACGATAGGTCATATCAGATCGATGGGGGCATAGGGGTAGAAAGCCAAAGACCTGAAGTTAAACCATGTGTATGACAAAGACCAGCCAGCCTGCCACTAAGTGCACCGTGCAGAGGTGACTAAATGTGAGCAAAACATGTTTGTGATAGTCTATGCCACATAGAGAGAGATAATGGGACAGTGCTGAGTGAGTGCCGAAGTTGTGAGAATACAAACATGTACTTTTAAGGCTTTATAGCATATTAACAGGGGAAAGCCATATTAGGTGCAGGTGCAGGGTGGAGGCTCCACAGGTAGACAGGGGCAGTGTAGGGTGAGTGTAGAACCAGGTAGAATAACACAAACCTGAATCTGTTACCCTCAGACTTCATCCAACCATCAATCTCAGTAGAGCACATCGGATTACGTGGATCTCCTGCCACTGAAAAAAACATTAACCCCGACAAATCGTCAGTGGCCGGTGACGTCTCTCTGCTGTGTATATCAGGCTCTTCTACATAAGGGCGTTGACATCACTGTGGTTTGTTCTGCAGTCAGCATTGTCAGGCTTTCAATAACTGGTTATATTCCAGGTTATATTCTCAGTGGGATGTAAATGTTTGCGGCGATAGACCAAAAGATCCTTCTGTAAGGACTGACCCCACACAGCGGCATCCAGGTTGTCATTGTAATTAGTGATGAGCGGCAGGTGCCATATTCGATTTCGACGAAATTCGCGAATATTCGAAAGAATATTTGTTTCATATTCGTTGAAGTCAAATTCATCATTCGTCAATTATTCTATTTATCGCGATTAATATGCTATTTAAATAATCGCGTATTGCGATTTTAACTTAGGCTACTTTCCTATTGGTTTCATATCTAGAATTATAGCGAAGATGACGAATATGACGAATGTATTTGTCATATTCCTCAAAACGAAGATAACGAAGTATTCTCCATCTTCGTTTAAGCTACCTAATCGTCAACTTCGCTAATTCTAGCAATCAAATAGGAGGGTTGACTATAGAGACAACTGTGTTTAATTCGCTATGCGATTATATTACTTAGCTTTTTTTTTAATAGAGTAATTATATTACTTGATAATTTTTATAATTATTCTATTTATTAAAAAAAAAAATGATATAATCGCATAGCGAATTAAACACAGCTGTCTCTATAGTCAACCCTCCTATTTGATTGCTAGAATTAACGAAGTTGACGAATAGGTTGCTAAAACGAAGATGGAGAATACTTCATTATCTTCGTTTTGAGGAATATGACAAATACATTCGTCATATTCGCTAATTCTACCAAGCCAAGAACGTCTCCATACTAAAATGTACTGCCGGATTTGAGATTTGAAATCACAATGCGATTAATATAACTTGAATTAATCGCATTGCGATTTCTACTTAGACCTGGTTTACTATGGTTGGCTTGGTAGAATTAGCGAATATGACAAATGTATTCGTCATATTCCTCAAAACGAAGATAACGAAGTATTCTCCATCTTCGTTTTAGCGACCATAGTAAACCATGTCTGTTGAAATCGCAATGCGATTAATTCAAGTTATATTAATCGCATTGCGATTACAACTTAGCAGTGCACTGCTATCTTACATATTAGGCTAGAATTAACGAATATGGAATATAGCAGCAGTGCTAAGTAGAAATCGCAATGCGATTACCTAAAGTTATATTAATCGCATTGCGATTTCAACTTAGAGCTGGGTTTATAATGGGTCAGCTTGCTAGAATTAACGAAGTTAACGAATATGGAATATATTATAGCAGTGCTAATTGAAATCGCAATGCGATTAATGTAACTTGGAGTAATCGCATTGCGATTTCTACTTAGCACTGCTGCTATATTCCATATTCGTTAATTCTAGCCTAATATGTAAGATAGCAGTGCACTGCTAAGTTGTAATCGCAATGCGATTAATATAACTTGAATGAATCGCATTGCGATTTCAACATAATTCTCAAATCCGACAGTACATTTTAGTATAAGGAGACGTTCCAATGGTGATGGGGACGCTCCATGAGCACGGAAGTCGGCAGAAACGGCAACGGGCACTGACTGGAGCAGCCAGGAAGCCAAGAATCCTCAGGACAGATAAGAACTACTTTTGGGAAGTGGGAAAGAAAAAAATATAACTAAAAAAATATTTGAAATAGCGAATTTATAGCGCTATATTCGAAATATTCACGAATTAGGGAAGTGCGGATATTCACAATAAAAATTCGCTATTCGAATATTCGCGCTCAACACTAATTGTAATCAGTAGGAAAAACGTGAATAGATCCGACACTCAAATAAACAAACAAAATAATTTATTGACTCAGAACATAATATAAAAATATTAAAACCACTGTTGCTTACGCGCTTCGGGCATACAAATCCTTCCTCATATGAGAAAGGGCTTGTATGCCGAAACTTGTTTAGTTCCATCATAGCGTTTGATGGTTTTCATCCCTGCACTTGAAGATAATTCAGATCTGGAAATTTTGTATATTGACTGGCCTTCATGTCTTAAAGAGGTCATGCAGTGGAGTAATGCCTATCCTCAGGTGAGGGGTCTGACTCTTGGCACTCCAGATGAACAGCTGTTTGAAGGGGTAGCAGCTCTCCTGTGCGCGCTAGGTGTAATTGCCTAAAATGTCCCTTTATGTATTGTTGTGTCATGGTGTTCCTACCTGAATACGGTTGGACCCCAGGCGTTGTCGTCCGAAGCAGAAAAAGGGGAAAAGTTAACTTGGGGATGAAGAATAAATTGAGTCCAGACCTTGTGCTGAAGTTTAATAACAGCTTTACTTGGCATAAATGTTTATCCAAACGGGTTACAGACTTGGTTCCAGTAGGCTTTAGCATTAAAACTCAGGCAGGCAAACTAAACTCTGCTACATCTGTTACTCTCTGGCTCTGCTGTACTGACAGGCTGGCTATAGAACTCAGCTTCTTCTTCATGCTGTACTTCACCTTGTAGTCTGATTTGTCTCTAGATTTGACCAGGGAAAACTCCTCCTGGCTTCCGAGGCTTCAATGTCACGAGTTGGAGGTCCCGCGAAAGACCTCCGCGTCGTTTCACAATAAACGAGATACAAAGGTACGGTCTAAACAATGTTTAATGTACAAATGGAAAACAACAGAGAAACATAAGCTCTACGTACCGTCAATGCAGTGGGAGGAACCCCCACTGTGCCACTGTCTAGTAATACTCCAGAGGGGTGTGACTAAACAACTCCTGGTGTTCACTAGGGCCCCAGATGGTAGGGGTAGGCTTTGCCGCAGGAAGTTGCCAGGGTCCACTCTGGAGCATGAACTAGACAGTGACCCCAGGAGCGAGTGACAACTGGTACAAGAATGTACCGACGGTACAGAGCAACATGACATACACAGGGAACACGAACGGGAGTTCAGGCAAGGACACAGGAGTGGCAATGGACAGAGAAGGTCTTGCTCCACCAGTGGGAACTGCGTGGCCTTGCCCAAGCACTCTGCAGCAAGGAAGCTGCAAGAGCTTGCTGAACAGAGAACATGGACAGAGACGAATGCTCCCCCTCCGAGGAACGACAGACCCCCTTTCGGAGGAGACAGGAAACATAGCAAGGCAAGACATAACAGAACAGGCAAACTAAAAGCAGAGACACAGGAGAACGGATAACATAGCCAGAACGACAGGCAGAGCAACAAGAAGCAGAGTACAACAATCAGAGCAACAACAATGAACAAGTAGGGGAACCTACAGAGAACAGACGGACACGGATCCCATGGGTCAGCAGCATGGGAGACAAAGTACACACCAGGAGCAGGACAGGACAAACACACACACCAGGAGAGCTGCCCCAGAACTGAGGAAACCTCAGCCTTAAATACAGATCCCATGGGTGTAGCAGAGAGGCCACACCCATGGAGCAGACAGAGGATTACCTCCTGAAAGACACACAGTGGTTAACCCATACAATACCACATACAAACACAATGGAACGAAGCTGCAGCACACGAATAGACGGAAGGTCACGGCCGGAAACAGCGGCCGTGACATTCAAGCTGTGGCAGAACTGAAGGTGCACACCCTTCCCCTAGCTGGGGGTGTACTAGACTGACCTCTAACTAACTAGTCCCCTCCCCTCCTTAGAGGGAGAGTTAGAATGGAAAGAAGGGTTCCATTCCATCTAACTGTAGCTCTGCCATGCTTGCTGCCACCTACTGGTGAACCAGGTAAATTACATTATCCGCCTCAGCCCCCCTAGCTTAAACCCCCTTAATGACCAGACCACTTTTTACAATTCTGCACTACGCTACTTTCACCGTTTATTGCTCCGTCATACAACTTACCACCCAAATGAATTTTACCTCCTTTTCTTCTCACTAATAGAGCTTTCATTTGGTGCTATTTCATTGCTGCTGACATTTTTACTTTTTTGCCATTAATACAAATTTAACGACATTTTTGCAAAAAAATGACATTTTTCACTTTCTGTTGTAAAATTTTTCAACAAAAACTACATTTCTATATAAATTTTTCTCTAAATTTATTGTTCTACATGTCTTTGATAAAAAAAGTCCAATAAGTGTATATTTATTGGTTTGGGTAAAAGTTATAGCGTTTACAAACTATGGTGCAAAAAAGTGAATTTCGGCATTTTGAAGCAGCTCTGACTTTCTGAGCACCTGTCATGTTTCTTCAGAAGACACCCCAAGGTATTCCGTGAGGGGCATGGCGAGTTCATAGAAGATTTTTTTGGCACAAGTTAGTGGAAATTGATTTTTATTGTTTTTCTCACAAAGTCTCCGTTTCCGCTAACTTTTGACAAAAGTTTAATTTTCATGGACTCACTATGCCCCTCAGCGAATACCTTGGGGTGTCTTCTTTCCAAAATGGGGTCACATGTGGGGTATTTATACTGCCCTGGCATTTTAGGGGCCCTAAAGCCTGAGAAGAAAAATGCGTAAAAATGCCCTGTGAAATCCTAAAGGTACTCATTGGAATTTGGGCCCCTTTGCGCATCTTGGCTGCAAAAAGTGTCACTCATGTGGTATCGCGGACTCAGGAGAAGTAGGGCGATGTGTTTTGGGGTGTATTTTTACATATACCCATGCTGGGTGAGAGAAATACCTCTGTAAATTGACAACTTTGAATAAAAAATTTAAAAAGTTGTCGTTTACAGCGATATTTCTCACACAAAGTATGGGTATATATAAAAATACACCCAAACACATTGCCCTACTTCTCCTGAGTGCGGCGATACCCATGGTGACATTTTTGCAGCCAAGATGCGAAGCCCTAAACCAATGAGTACCTTTAGGATTTCACAGGGCATTTGCGATTTCTTCTCACGCTTTAGGGCCCCTAAAATGCCAGGGCAGTATAAATACCCCACATGTGACCCCATTTTGGAAAGAAGACACCCCAAGGTATTCTGTGAGGGGCATGGCGAGTTCACAGAAAAAAGAAAATTTGGCACAAGTTAGCGGAAATTGTTTTTTTTTTTTACAGTCTCATATTCCACTAACTTGTGACAAAAAATAAAATTTTGCATGAACTCGCCATACCCCTCATACCCAGCATTAGGAGTTTCTGCGATTCTCCGTATATTGAGCATACGGGTAATGAGATTTTTTTTTTTCCGTTCAGCCTCTGGGCTGAAAAACAAAAAAAAATGAACGGCACAAATTTCTTCATTTGTATCGATCAATGTGGATGAAAAAATCTCTGCCAAAATCAGTGACTGCGGTGCGGTGGGCTGGGCGCTAGCTACCTAACAAGTAGCTAACTAACTGGCGGTGATAAGGGACCCTTATGCCCCATTCACACGTCCGAAATTCTGTTTGCGGAACGGAATTGTGGACCCATTCATTTCTATGGGGACAGACTTTGTCCCGCTCGGATCCAGAATTACGGATCCGCGCTTCCGGGTCTGCACTTCCGTTCCGCAAAAATATAGAACATGTCCTATTCTTGTCCGCAATTGCGGACAAGAAAAGCATTTCTATATAGTTCTGGCAATGTGCGGATCTGCAAAATGCAGAAAGCACATTGACGGTGTCCGTGTTTTGAGGATCTGCGGATCCGCGGATCCTATCCACGGATCCGTGAATCCACGGATCCGCAAAACACATATGGACGTCTGAATGGAGCCTTACAAGGGCTGTGATCAATGACAGGGGGTGATCAGGGGGTCTAGATGGGGTGATCAAGGGGTTAATAGGTGAGGGGGGGTGAAGGGGGGGGGGGTTAGTGTAGTGTTTGGTGCAACTTTACATAGCTCCCTGGTCCTCTGGTGGTCGATCCCAGTAAATGGTAGCAGCTATATCACAAAACAGCGTCTGATATAGCTCTTTGATGCGATTTAATTCGCATCTACAGCCTGCCAGCGATGGATCATCGCTGGCAGGCTGTAGCAGAACTCCTAAGACGCGCTTCACTGTGAACAGGAAGTCTCGGCTCTCGCGAGATGACGCGCCGATGCTTCGTCTCAGAGCTACAGGACCGCCCGCAGGACGCACGTTTTTCTTGCAAATCCATTGTAATAATGCCTATGCTTGTCCGCAAACTAGAAAAAAATAGGACATGCTCTGTTTTTTTTGCAGGGCTATTGAACGGACATACTGATGCGGACAGCACATTTTTTGCGGACCCATTGAAATGAATGGGTCTGCATGGACTTGGAATAAATACACAGGTGACATGACACTAGTCCATTAGAGATAGTAGCAGGGTACAGAAGTGGTAATGCCACTCTGGGGTATTACACAAGCATTGTGTCCTCTTCAAACAGCTGATCAACCAGGGTGCCAGGAGTCGGACCCCCGCCCATCTTATATTGATGACTTAGCCTGGGGAGAGGCAGGGGCCGGCTTGGCATCTCTAGGGCCCTAAGCAAAGTTATGGCTGGGACCCTAATAAAGACGGTCAGCCACAACTGTATCTGCATCATCAGGACGTAGATAAAAGTTGAAAGTTGTGGTCAGAGACGATTCTACATCTTTTCCTGCCTGAGGTGAAAATATAAATGGTGCCCCCGTGCCAAATTCTCAATCTAACCCCTCTGCCCACCCTACTGCTAATTGTGTATTTGAATTGGACATTACATACGGCACCGCATACCTCTTATCTCCAGTGACTTCTCCTCTCATGTACACGTTCTCTTTCCTCATCTTCTCTATTCAGACCAGACCGCTATGACAAGGTATTCCAGCCGCCACCGCGGAGTTTAACACACAGATATATTAGATTCCTCACTTTTCCAACAGTGCCCCAACCGTTATCATGCTGCCCCCAATACTGTGCCCGCTGTGTTCCCCTGCATTGCCTTCTGTATTATTAAAATGCCCCAGCAATCCCCCTGTAATATTTCTTCAGCAATCCCCCCTGCATTATTATAATGACCGCAGCAGTCCCCCCTGCATTATTATAATGACCCCAACAGTGCCCCCTGCATTATTATAATGACCCCAGCAGTGCCCCCTGCATTATTATAATGGGCCCCAGCAGTGCCCCCTGCGTTATTATAATGACCCCAGCAGTGGCCTCTGCATTATTATAATGGACCCCAGCAGTGGCCCATGCATTATTATAATGGACCCCAGCAGTGGCCCCTGCATTATTATAATGGGCCCCAGCAGTGCCCCCTGCGTTATTATAATGGACCCCAGCAGTGCCCCCTGCATTATTATAATGGACCCCAGCAGTGCCACCTGCATTATTATATTGACCCCAGCAGTGCCCCCTGCATTATTATAATGACCCCAGCAGTGCCCCCTGCATTATTATAATGACCCCAGCAGTGCCCCCTGCATTATTATATTGACCCCAGCACAGCAGTGCCCCCTGCATTATTATAATGAGCCCAGCAGTGACCCCTGCATTATTATAATGAACCCCAGCAGTGGCCCCTGCATTATTATAATGACCCCAGCAGTGCCCCCTGCATTATTATATTGACCCCAGCAGTGCCCCCTGCATTATTATATTGACCCCAGCAGTGGCCCCTGCATTATTATATTGACCCCAGCAGTGCCCCCTGCATTATTATAATGACCCCAGCAGTGCCCCCTGCATTATTATAATGACCCCAGCAGTGCCCACTGCATTATTATAATGACCCCAGCAGTGCCCCTGCATTATTATAATGACCCCAGCAGTGCCCCCTGCATTATTATAATGACCCCAGCAGTGGCCCCTGCATTATTATAATGACCCCAGCAGTGCCCCCTGCATTATTATAATGACCCCAGCAGTGCCTCCTGCATTATTATAATGACCCCAGCAGTGCCCCCTGCATTATTATAATGACCCCAGCAGTGCCCCCTGCATTATTATAATGACCCCAGCAGTGACCCCTGCATTATTATAATGACCCCAGCAGTGCCCCTGCATTATTATATATGACCCCAGCAGTGCCCCCTGCATTATTATAATGACCCCAGCAGTGCCCCCTGCATTATTATAATGACCCCAGCAGTGCCCCCTGCATTATTATAATGACCCCAGCAGCGGCCCCTGCATGAGTATAATGACCCCAGCAGTGGTCCCCTGCATTATTATAATGACCCCAGCAGTGCCCCCTGCATTATTATAATGGACCCCAGCAGTGGCCCCTGCATGAGTATAATGGCTGTCTGTAGTTCTCCTGCAATAGTATGTCCCCCAGCAGTGCCTTTTCCATTAGTATAATGTAAAAAAACATTGTCCCAGTGCCTCCAGTAGTGCTACCTGGTGACATCTTTAACCTCCTCAGGACCGCCTAACGCACGGATGCGTCCGTCCGGCGGTCCTGTTACTCTGGCTGGACGCATCCGTGCGTCATCTCGCGAGACGCGAGATCTGCTGTGAACGCGCACGTTCACAGTGGCGCGCGGCTCAGCAGTTATACTGCAGCCTGCCAGCGATGATCAATCGCAGGCAGGCTGTAGAAGTAAAATAAATCGCATTAAACATGTATATCAGACGCTGTTTTGTTAACAGCGTCTGGTATACTGCTACCTGGTCCTCTGGTGGTCCCATTTGCTGGGACCGACCACCAGAGGACCAGGTAGCTATGTAAAGTTGCACCAAGCACCACACTAACCCCCCTGTCACTTATTAACCCCTTATTAACCCCTGATCACCCCATCTAGATGCCCTGATCACCCCCTGTCATTGATCACCCCCTGTAAGGCTCCGCAAAACACGGACACCGGCAATGTGCTTTCCGCATTTTGCAGATCTGCACATTGCCAGAACTATATAGAAAATGCCTTTTCTTGTCCGCAAACGGAAGTGCAATTCCGGATCCGAGCGGGACAAAGTCTGTCCCCATAGAAATGAATGGGTCCGCAATTCCGCTCCGCAAACAGAATTGCGGACGTGTGAATGGGGCATAAGGGTCCCTTATCACCGCCAGTTAGTTAGCTACTTGTTAGGTAGTTAGCGCTCAGCCCGCCGCACCGCAGTCACTGATTTTGGCAGAAATTTTTTATCCACATTGATCGATACGAATGAAGAAATCTGTGCCGTTCATTTTTTTTTTTCAGCCCAGAGGCTGAACGGAAAAAAAATCTTATTACCCATATGCTCAATATACGGAGAATCGCAGAAACTCCTCATGCTGGCCATACGTGTAATGATTGCGGAGACCCTCAAATGCCAGGGCAGTACAAACACTCCACATGTGACCCCATTTTAGAAAGAAGACACCCCAAGGTATTCCGTGAGGGGTATGGTGAGTTCATGTAAAATTTTATTTTTGTCACAAGTTAGTGTTAAATAAAAGTTAAATAAAAATATGAATTTCCGCTAACTTGTGACAAAAAAGATTTTTCTGTGAACTCGCCATGCCCCTCACAGAATACCTTGGGTGTCTTCTTTCCAAAATGGGGTCACATGTGGGGTATTTATACTGCCCTGGCATTTTAGGGGTCCTAAAGCGTGAGAATCTAAATGCGTAAAAATGCCCTGTGAAATCCTAAAGGTACTCATTGGTTTTAGGGCCCCTTTGCGCATCTTGGCTGCAAAAAGTGTCACTCATGTGGTATCGCCGTACTCAGGAGAAGTAGGGCAATGTGTTTGGGGTGTATTTTTATATATACCCATACTTTGTGTGAGAAATATTGCTGTAAACGACAACTTTTAAATTTTTTCATACAAAGTTGTCAAATTACAGAGATATTTCTCTCACCCAACATGGGTATATGTAAAATACACCCCAAAACACATTGCCCTACTTGTCCTGAGTACGGCGATACCACATGAGTGACACTTTTGCAGCCTGAAGTGCGCAAAGGGCCCAAATTCCAATGAGTACCTTTAGGTTTTACATGGCTGCTCACATTTAGCCCCCAAAATGCCAGAACAGTACAAACACCCCACAAATGACCCCATTTTGGAAAGAAGTCACCCCAATGTATTCGCTGAGGGGCATAGTGAGTCCATGAAAAATTGAACTTTTTATCAAAAGTTAGCGGAAAGGAGACTTTGTGAGAAAAACAATAAAAATCAATTTCCGCTAACTTGTGCCAAAAAAAATCTTCTATGAACTCACCATGCCCCTCACGGAATACCTTGGGGTGTCTTCTTTCCAAAATGGGGTCACATGTGGGGTATTTATACTGCCCTGGCATTTTAGGGGCCCTAAAGCGTGAGAAGAAAAATGCGTAAAAATGCCCTCCTAAACGGTACTCATTGGAATTTAGGCCCTTTGCGCATCTTGGCTGCAAAAAGTGTCACACATGTGGTATCGCCGTACTCAGGACAAGTAGGGCAATGTGTTTAGGGTGTATTTTTACATATACCCATGCTGGGTGAGAGAAATACCTCTGTAAATTGACAACTTTGTATAAATATTTTTAAAAAGTTGTCATTTACAGAGATATTTCTCACACAAAGTATGGGCATATGTAAAAATACACCCCAAAACACATTGTCCTACTTGTCCTGAGTACGGCGATACCACATGTGTGACACTTTTTGCAGCCAAGATGCGCAAAGGGGCCCTAAATCCAATGAGTACCTTTAGGATTTACAGGGCATTTTTACGCATTTGGATTCTCACGCTTTGAGAGGCCCCTAAATACCGGGGCAGTGCCTCACGTGACCCTATTTTGGAAAGGCTACCGCACGTGAGGGCATGCAGACCACAGAATTTATTTTTTTTGGCACAAGTGCGGAAATTGATATTTTTTTTTTTTTTTTTTTTTACAAAGTCTCATATTTAGGCCACGTTTATTTTTGTGATTCTTGTTTTATATGTATTGAATGTGCCATTGCATATGGCTGGTAAACATTCTGTTGCACCTGGAAGCCGGTGTCACATGGTCTGTTGTAGGTGTAGCTTGCGGCCTCATGTGTTCCCCATTGCATTGTTGGTCCTGCAGTGCAGGTGAGTGGGATGGGGCTGTAGGCTGCTTAATACCTGTTCAGACCTTGTTCACACACCATAGGTAGTCTAGTGGTAGGACCCCATGTCATGCTGAGATACCGTGTAGTGGTGCCTAAAGGGGCTCCGATATGTTCCTGATTGGAAATATTGGCGAATCTCTCAGCTTTTAACACCAGAGTGAGGATTAGCCAGTGTTGTCAGGTGCTTATCCATGTGGTGCATCTTTTTCTGTGAGTTATGTGTTTATATATTTTCATCCGCACATGTTTTATTTTGTGTAGGATGTTTGTGTGGTGCTTGTGGTTCGCGCCGGTATCCTCCATTGTATGCAATTTTGCTGGGGATAGCCGTTCGCTGCGAACCACATGCGGAGGAACTGCCCCCCAGTTAGAAACACGCCACAGTGTTTGGGGTTTGAGCAGTCCCACCCATTTAGGCCACGTTTATTTTGTGATTCAAAGTCTCATATTCCACTAACTTGTGACCAAAAATAAAATTTTACTATGAACTCACCATACCCCTTCACGGAATACCTTGGGGTGTCTTCTTTCCAAAAATGGGGTCACATGTGAGGTATTTATACTGCCCTGGCATTTTAGGGGCCCTAAAGCGTGAGAAGAAAAATGCGTAAAAATGCCCTCTAAACGGTACTCATTGGAACTTAGGGTCTGCTTTGCGCATCTTGGCTGCAAAAAGTGTCACACATGTGGTATCGCCGTACTCAGGACAAGTAAGGCAATGTGTTTTGGGGTGTATTTTACATATACCCATGCTGGGTGAGAGAAATACCTCTGTAAATTGACAACTTTGTATAAATTTTTTAAAAAGTTGTCATTTACAGAGATATTTCTCACACAAAGTATGGGCATATGTAAAAATACACCCCAAAACACATTGCCCTACTTGTCCTGAGTACGGCGATACCACATGTGTGACACTTTTTGCAGCCAAGATGCGCAAAGGGCCCTAAACCAATGAGTACCTTTAGGATTTCACAGGGCATTTTTACGCATTTGATTCTCACGCTTTAAGGCCCCTAAAATACTCAGTTCGTGAGGGGCATGGCGAGTTCACAGAATTTTTTTTTTTGGCACAAGTTAGCGGAAATTGATATTTTTTTTTTTTTTTTTTTTTTTTTTTACAAAGTCTCATATTTAGGCCACGTTTATTTTTGTGATTCTTGTTTTATATGTATTGAATGTGCCATTGCATATGGCTGGTAAACATTCTGTTGCACCTGGAAGCCGGTGTCACATGGTCTGTTGTAGGTGTAGCTTGCGGCCTCATTTGTTCCCCCATTGCATTGTTGGTCCTGCAATGCAGGTGAGTGGGAGGGGCTGTAGGCTGCTTAATACCTGTTCAGACCTTGTTCACACACCATAGGTAGTCTAGTGGTAGGACCCCATGTCATGCTGAGAAACCGTGAAGTGGTGCCTAAAGGGGCTCCGATATGTTCCTGATTGGAAATATTGGCGAATCTCTCAGCTTTTAACACCAGAGTGAGGGATTAGCCAGTGTTGTCAGGTGCTTATCCATGTGGTGCATCTTTTTCTGTGAGTTATGTGTTTATATATTTTCATCCGCACATGTTTTATTTTTGTGTAGGATGTTTGTGTGGTGCTTGTGGTTCGCGCCGGTATCCTCCATTGTATGCAATTTTTGCTGGGGATAGCCGTTCGCTGCGAACCACATGCGGAGGAACTGCCCCCCAGTTAGAAACACGCCACAGTGTTTGGGGTTTGGAGCAGTCCCACCCATTTAGGCCACGTTTATCTTTGTGATTCAAAGTCTCATATTCCACTAACTTGTGACAAAAAATAAAATTTTACATGAACTCACCATACCCCTCACGGAATACCTTGGGGTGTCTTCTTTCTAAAATGGGGTCACATGTGAGGTGTTTATACTGTCCTGGCATTTTAGGGGTCTCTAAAGTGTGAGAAGAAGTCTGGAATCTAAATGCGTAAAAATGCCCTGTGAAATCCTAAAGGTACTCGTTGGAATCTGGGCCCTTTGCGCACCCAGGCTGCAAAAAGTGTCACACATGGTAGTCAGCCGTACTCAGGAGAAGTAGGGCAATGTGTTTTGGGGTGTATTTTTACACCCTGGGTGTGAGAAATATCTCTGTAAATGACAACTTTTAAATTTTTTATACAAAGTTGTCAGTTTACAGAGATATTTCTCTCACCCAACATGGGTATATGTAAAAATACACCCTAAAACACATTGCCCTACTTCTCCTGAGTACGGCGATACCACATGAGTGACACTTTTTGCAGCCTGGGTGCAAAGGGGCCCAAATTCCAACGAGTACCTTTAGGCTTTACAGGGCTGCTCACAATTTAGCCCCGCCCAAAATGCCAGAACAGTAAACACACCCCACAAATGACCCCATTTCGGAAAGTAGACACCCCAAGGTATTCACTGAGGGGCATAGTGAGTCCGTGGGAGATTCAAATTTTTTTGCCAGAAAGTAGCAGAAATGGAAACTTTATTATTATTATTTTTCCTCAGAAAGTGTCATTTTCCGCTAACTTGTGAAAAGAAATGAAATGATACATGAACTCGCCATGCCCCTCCGCGAATACTTTGGGGTGACTTCTTTCTAAAATGGTGTCATTTGGGGAGTATATTATACTTTCCTGACATTCTAGCACCTGAAGAAACATGACAGGTGCTCAGAAAGTCAGAGCTGCTTCAAAATGCCGAAATTCACTTTTTGCACCATAGTTTGTAAACGCTATAACTTTTACCCAAACCAATAAATATACACTTATTGGATTTTTTTAATCAAAGACATGTAGAATAATAAATTTTGCAAAAATGTATATAGAAATGTAGTTTTTAAAAAAATTTACAACAAAAAGTGAAAAATGTAATTTTTTTGCAAAAATTTCGGTCATTTTTTATTAATAAAACTGAAAACCAAAATAGGGCCTATGGAGTATACATCAGTCAAAAATTCTCCATTGGTCAGAGTCACACTTCCAACATATAATTAGAGATGGCCCGAACTATCCGCCGGCGAACAGTTCCCGGCGAACATAGCTTGTTCGCGTTCGCCTCAACGGGCGAACACATGTGATGTTCGGTCCGCCCCTATACATCATCATTGAGCAAACTTTGACCCTGTACCTCACAGTCAGCAGACACATTCCAGCCAATCAGCAGCATACCCTCCCTCTCAGACCCTCCCACCTCCTGCACAGCATCCATTTTAGATTCATTCTGAAGCTGCAGTCTTAGTGAGAGGAGGGA
This sequence comes from Bufotes viridis, assembly GCA_033119425.1. Taxonomy (NCBI): domain Eukaryota; kingdom Metazoa; phylum Chordata; class Amphibia; order Anura; family Bufonidae; genus Bufotes; species Bufotes viridis. The sequence continues at coordinate 58,104,212 of CM065589.1, read as the reverse complement.
GAGTGTAGTTGCTGCTGATTTAATAGGGAAATCGATAGCTAGGCTAGTGAATTCAGTGTCCACTCCAGTCCTGAAAGACTCATCTGATCTCTGCTGTAAGGACAGCGTCCTGACAGCACCCCAAAAGCCCTTTTAGGGCTGCAACATTAGTCTGCTTTTTTTTCCTTTATATACATATTGCAGTTGCCTGGCCTGCCTGTGTGTGAGGAGCTGCAGGCCCACAGACTGTAGTGTGCCCACTGCCAGTGCCCACCCCTGTCATCCCGTGTGGCACAGGACTTTGCATCAAAAACAGGCATTTAATTTTTACACTTTAGTGTCATTTCAGTTGCTTGCCTGCTGCCAGTGTGTGTCAGGCCCACTTCCACTGACTGTAGTGTGCCCACTGCCAGTGCCAACCACTGATACCGGGTGGCACAGTAGCTTGCCGATAAATAAGGCATTTAATTTTTAGACAGTAGTCTAAATTCAGTTGCTTGCCTGCTGCCAGTGTGTGTCAGGCCCGCTTCCACTGACTGTAGTGTGCCCACTGCCAGTGTCCACCACTCATACCGGCTGGCACATGACTTTGCATAAAAAGGCATTCAATTTTACACTTTAGTGTAATTTCAGCTGCTTGCCTGCTAGTGTATGTCAGGCCGACTTCAACTGACTGTAGTGTGCCCACTGCCAGTGCCCACCCCTGTCATCCCGTGTGGCACAGGACTTTGCATCAAAAACAGGCATTTAATTTTTACACTTTAGTGTCATTTCAGTTGCTTGCCTGCTGCCAGTGTGTGTCAGGCCAACTTCCACTGACTGTAGTGTGCCCACTGCCAGTGCCCACCCCTGTCATCCCGTGTGGCACAGTACTTTGCATCAAAAAAGGCATTTCATTTTTACACTTTAGTGTAATTTCAGTTGCTTGCCTGCTGCCAGTGTGTGTCAGGCCCACTTCCACTGACTGTAGTGTGCCCATTGCCAGTGCCAACCACTGATACCGGGTGGCACAGTAGCTTGCCGATAAATAAGGCATTTAATTTTTAGACAATAGTCTAAATTCAGTTGCTTGCCTGCTGCCAGTGTGTGTCAGGCCCTCTTCCACTGACTGTAGTGTGCCCACTGCCAGTGCCAACCACTGATACCGGGTGGCACAGTAGCTTGCCGATAAATAAGGCATTTAATTTTTAGACAGTAGTCTAAATTCAGTTGCTTGCCTGCTGCCAGTGTGTGTCAGGCCCGCTTCCACTGACTGTAGTGTGCCCACTGCCAGTGCCAACCACTGATACCGGGTGGCACAGTAGCTTGCCGATAAATAAGGCATTTAATTTTTAGACAGTAGTCTAAATTCAGTTGCTTGCCTGCTGCCAGTGTGTGTCAGGCCCTCTTCCACTGACTGTAGTGTGCCAACTGCCAGTGCCAACCACTGATACCGGGTGGCACAGTAGCTTGCCGATAAATAAGGCATTTAATTTTTAGACAGTAGTCTAATTTCAGTTGCTTGCCTGCTGCCAGTGTGTGTCAGGCCCACTTCCACAGACTGTAGTGTGCCCACTGCCAGTGCCAACCACTCATACCGGGTGGCACAGTACCTAGCACGCGTAGTACCACTTATCTAAAAAAATGACAGGCAGAGGCAGGCCACCCGCAGGGGCCGTCGTGGTCGTGGTGCTGTTATTTCCACTGTCCCTGGAATAATGCCCAGTTTTCAGAGGCCACGTACCCTGAACCCGAAAAATTCTAAAGGACATAGTTGACTGGCTTAGACAGGACACCCAATCTTCAACAGCTTCCGCTAAGAACCTTGACGCACCATCCTCCTCCAGCTCAGCTTCGGTCACCTGCTCTCAAGTTACCACGCACCCGCCCGTCGCCACCACCAACACTACCACCACAGCCACCACAGCCGCTTCACTTGATCCGTCAGAGGAGTTATTTACACATCAGTTGGATGCAATTAGTGATGCACAACCATTATTGCCAGATGATGTAGATTACAGGGATATGTCTCAGTCAGGTAGGATTACACACATGGACGTACAGTGTGGTGATGATGATGTTGTTGTACCCACTGCTGCTTCCTTTGCTGAGGTGTCAGATACAAGTGAAGCGGTTGATGATGACGATGTGTCCACGGATGCCACGTGGGTGCCTGCTCGAAGAGAAGAAGAGGGGGAAAGTTCTAAAGGGGAGACAGAGAGAATGAGGAGACGAGTTGGAAGCAGGGGGAGGTCGTCGCAAGGAGTTAGTGGCACAGTCAGACAGCATGTATCGGCACCTGGGGTCAGCCAGACAGCACGCCAGTCAACGCATGCTGTTGCCACCACCAGAATGCCGTCATTGCAAAGCTCAGCAGTGTGGCATTTTTTGTGTGTGTCTGCCTCTGATAAAAGCAATGCCATTTGCAACCTGTGCCAAAAGAAACTGAGTCGTGGGAAGTCCAACACCCACCTTGGTACAACTGCTTTGCGAAGGCACATGATCTCACATCACAAACGCCTATGGGATCAACACATGAGTACAAGCAGCACACAAACTCAAAGCCACCATGCTCCTCCTGGTCCAGCATCTTCAGCCACGTCAACCACTGCTGTCCTCCCTGCCCCCTCTCAACCACCCGCCACTCCATCTCTCACCTTCAGCAGTTCCTGCTCATCTGCCCACAGTCAGGTGTCTGTCAAGGACATGTTTGAGCATAAGAAGCCAATGTCACAAAGTCACCCCTTGCCCGGCGACTGACAGCTGGCTTGACGGAACTCTTAGCCCGCCAGCTTTTACCATACCAGCTGGTAGAGTCTGAGGCCTTCAAAAAATTGTCGCTATTGGGACACCACAGTGGAAGGTACCCGGACGAATTTTTTTCAAAAAGGCAATCCCAAACCTCTACCATGTCATTGAAAAGGAAGTCATGGCATCTCTGGCATACAGTGTTGGGGCAAGGGTCCATCTGACCACTGATACCTGGTCTGCAAAGCACGGTCAGGGCAGGTATATCATGTATACTGCGCATTGGGTCAACCTGCTGACGGCTGACAAGCTTGGAATGCGTGGCTCCGCAGCGGAGTTGGTGACACCACCACGACTTGCAGGCAGACCTACTGCCACCTCCTCTACTCCTACTCCATCCTCTTTGATATCCTCCTCGGCTGAGTCCCCTTCTGCTGCGGCATCTGGCTGCACATCAACTGATTCCCCCAGCTCCCCAGGGGCTATTCCACATCCCGGATACGACAGTGTCACGCTATCTTGGGGTTGACTTGCCTGAAAGCAGAGAGCCACACAGGACCAGCACTCCAGTCTGCCCTGAACGCACAGGTGGATCAGTGGCTGACCCCGCACCAACTGGAGATCGGCAAAGTGGTGTGTGACAATGGAAGCAATCTGTTGGCGGCATTAAATTTGGGCAAGTTGTCACATGTGCCGTGCATGGCACATGTGTTGAATCTGATTGTACAACGCTTTGTGTCTAAGTACCCAGGCTTACAGGACGTCCTCAAGCAGGCCAGGAAGGTGTGTGGCCATTTCAGGCGTTCCTTCCTACACGGCCATGGCGCACTTTTCCGATATTCAGCGGCGAAACAACATGCCAGTGAGGCGCTTGATATGCGACAGCCCGACACGTTGGAATTCAACACTCCTAATGTTTGACCGCCTGCTCCAACAAGAAAAAGCCGTCAACGAGTATTTTTATGACCGGGGTGCTAGGACAGCCTCTGCGGAGCTGGGAATCTTTTGCCACGTTACTGGACACTCATGCGCAATGCCTGTAGGCTCATGCGTCCTTTTGAGGAGGTGACAAACCTAGTCAGTCGCACCGAAGGCACCATCAGCGACCTCATCCCATTTGTTTTCTTCCTGGAGCGTGCCCTGCGAAGAGTTCTGGATCAGGCTGTAGATGAGCGTGAAGAGGAAGAGGAAGAGTTGTGGTCACCATCACCACCAGAAACAGCCTTGTCATCATCGCTTGCCGGACCTGCAGCAACGCTGGAAGAGGAGTATGAGGAAGAGGAGTCAGAGGAGGAATGTGGCGGCTTTGAGGAGGAGGAAGACCAACCACAGCAGGCACCCCAGGGTGCTCATTGTTGTCACCTATCTGGGACCCATGGTGTTGTACGTGGCTGGGGGAAGAACAGACCGTCAATGACATCAGTGAGGACGAGGAACGGGAAATGAGTAGCTCTGCATCCAACCTTGTTCAAATGGGGTCTTTCATGCTTTCATGTCTGTTGAGGGACCCACGTATAAAAAGGATAAAAGAGAACGATCTGTACTGGGTGGCCATGCTACTAGACCCCGGTATAAGCAGAAAGTGGCAGAAATGTTACCAAATTACCGAAAGTCGGAAAGGATGCAGCAGTTCAAAACCAAACTAAAAAATATGCTTTACACAGCTTATAAGGGGGATGTCACAGCACAGCGGGAATCTAACAGGGGAAGAGGTGAGTGTAATCCTCCTCCTACCACGGCGGCAAGGACTGGACGATTTACAGATGTGTTGTTGATGGAGGACATGCGGAGCTTTTTCAGTCCTACTCATCGCCACAGCCCTTCGGGATCCAGCCTTAGAGAACGACTCGACCGACAGGTAGCAGACTACCTCGCCTTAACAGCAGATATTGTAAGGATACGGTGGTTTGCGCTCCAGCCTGGATCATGCCCTGTGTAACCATGACAACGATCGCTGTTTGCCTCCCAGGCTGGAAGCAGTGGCCGCTGGGCCGTCTAAGGTGGCTCCGCCCACCCACACTTGGTCAATAAATAGGAGCCAGGTGCTGCACAGGGGTTCCACTAATGGAGTGCGCACCCTGCCTGCTCCATTCACCACGAGGACTCAAGATCCTAACTACCTGCAACTCTGAACCTCCAGGAGAAACCCTCACCTACCTTACCCGGCTCCACCACTGCAGGATCCCTGCATGACTTCCAACAGCAAGTATCAAGCCTGTCATTTTGTTTCACTGACATTGCTCACTGAAAGGAAGGGACTCGCTGGTGGTTATTAGTACTGCAGGCCTGGGATTCCTGAACGTTGCCAAGAGCTGTTATCCACATGAACTCTAATCTGAACTCTCATTCCTAAAACGAACTTTCCTCACTATTAGTTTTACACTCTATCTTTAGTACGCGGTACATGATTTTGTTAACCCCATACTCTCCGCTTAAGACTGAGAGAGCCGCCTGGGGTACACACTGAGCAGCCGCAAAGACACCACCAACACTCAATCAGTGTGACAAAAGTGGATGTCAAAGGACACCGCAGTTGAGATCCTAACTGATCAATTTGGTGCGTTACATATTAGTGGAACCCCCATGGATCCAGCGGAGCTCGCGCGGCATATGGTCGCCCTCACTGAGAGGGTGGAAACCCTTAACGTGACCGTACAGAATCTCCAATTGGAAAATCAGGCGTTGCGAGATCTCGTCACGTCGCGCACAGGACACCCCACGATGGACCGGAACCCAAGGTCAGTCCACCTGAACTTTTCTCAGGAGACCGGAAGCAGTTCCGCGAATTCCTGAATGCGTGCAAACTGATGTTTCAGTTACGCCCCGGACCTATCCTACCGATAGAACCAAAGTACTCACCATGATCTCGTACCTCAGGGGGAGCCCAGAGCATGGGCTAACACCTATTTAGAAAAGGAAGACCCGGTCTTGAATTCCTTTCCGTAATTTCTTGAAACAATGGCCCTCCTTTACGAGGACCACAACAAGCAGCTGACTGCGGAGACCGCCATTCGCACCCTAAAGCAAGGGAGACGACCCGTAGAGGACTTTATTGCGGAATACACTCGTTGGGCCCGTGAGACGGAATGGAATGATCTCACTCTTAGAAATCAGTTCCGTCTCGGTCTATCTGAGGCCCTGAAAGATGAGTTAGCCCGCGGAGAGCTGCCACATACACTCGACGCCTTGATGCAGAAGGTCACCACCATTGACAGACGCTTAAGGAACGCAGGGGCTGAGAGAGTCTCAGGGTTTACACCCACCCGAGACAGACCAGCCCAGATCCTGTAGCAGAGATGATGGAGATTGGGGCAATTCGTGGTCCTCTGACTGAGAGAGAGAAGACCCGGAGACGGAACCTCAACCTCTGCTTATACTGTGCGTCGGCTGACCATTCGGTTGATGGATGTCCTGCCATAAGAAAGAAACATGAAGGTAAAATGATGACGTTCTGTAACTTAGGCAGAAAAAATAACAACACAAGTGGTTACATTTATACGTCTCTTACCTTACAGTGGGACCAAAACCGAACTATCGTTGATGCAATGGTGGACACGGGAGCTTCGGGAATTTTATCGATAAGCATCTAGTAGAGAGAAATAAAATTCCCCATACAAGGAAAAATGTATCGATATCCGTGAGTTTTATTGATGGTACAACCTCTAGACCTATCCATAGCCAGACTCAACCCCTTTTGGTGACAAGCGAAAATAGCCACACAGAATTTCTATCCTTTGATGTCATACACTCCCCTTCGTTCCCCATCATTTTAGGCTTGCCATGGCTCCGGTTACATCAACCAGTTCTCCTATGGGAACAGGGGAGAATTGGGTTTACCTCACGTTATTGCAGGAGACCTGCTTCCCTATTAAAACGCTCATGCATGTAGGGGTGAACCAGGTCCCTACCCAATACTCAGAGTTCTCGGAGGTATTTAGTGCAAAGATGGCGGAATCCCTACCGCCCCATAGACCCTACGATTGCCCCATAGACCTGCTGCCGGGCAGTGAAATACCCACAGGAAGAATCTACCCATTGGCACAACCAGAACTTGACCACCTCAAACAGTATCTCGAAGAGAACTTAAGGAAGGGATTCATTCGGCCTTCAACCTCCCCTGCAGCCGCGGGTATGTTCTTCGTAAGGAACAAAGACTTGAGCCTCAGACCCATCATTGATTACAGAGCATTAAATAAAATAACAATCAAAAACCGGTACCCCCTGCCGCTAATATCCGAGCTTATTGAAAGACTTCAAACATCAACTATCTACACTAAACTGGACTTGAGAGGCGCATACAACTTGATTAGGATTAGAACCGGGGATGAATGGAAAACTGCTTTCCGCACCGGTACGGACTCTTTGAGTACATGGTAATGCCTTTCGGCTTGTGCAATGCCCCTGCCACTTTCCAAAACTTTATCAACGACATATTTAGGGATCTACTAGATGTATGTGTTGTCATCTATCTAGATGACATATTGGTCTACTCCGATAACCTACAAGATCACAGGAAACACGTCCGTTGGGTACTTGCGCGATTAAGCGTCCATCACTTATATGTCAAACCAGAAAAGTGTATATTCGAGACTACTACCCTTCCGTTCCTTGGTTATATAATCTCACCCAAGGGAATTCAGATGGATCAGTCAAAGATCACTTGCATCCAAAACTGGCCGATTCCGGACTCCAGGAAAGCCCTCCAGCGTTTCATAGGGTTCTCGAACTTCTACAGGAAATTCATCAAAGACTTCTCCGCTACCATCAAACCCCTAACCAGATTAACTAGTGTCAACACGAAATTTGTTTGGTCCATGGAGGCCCAATCAGCTTTTGAGTTACTTAAAGACAAATTCACTTCAGCACCAATTCTGACCATTCCGAATCCAAACTATCACTTTGTGCTGGAAGTAGATGCATCACAGGCAGCCATAGGAGCTGTTCTGTCCCAGCGGAGCTCCTTCTCATCCCCATTACATCCTGTCGGGTTCTACTCCCAGACTCTAAACACCGCTGAAATCAACTACCCCATAGGGAAAAGGAACTTCTTGCCATAAAATGTTCCCTAGAGAACTGGAGGCACCTACTTGAAGGTTCAACACACCCCATCACAATATACACGGATCACCGTAATTTACAATACCTGAAAACCAGTAAAACACTGTCAGCACGTCAGGTACGGTGGAGTTTTTTTTGACAGATTCGACTTTCAAATTACTTACCGACCAGGCTCAAAAATGGGAAGGCTGATGCCTTATCACGTCTGGCTGAATGCCGCGCCGCAGTCACAGCCCCCACATGCATTATACCACCTAACAAAATTATCTTCGCCACCATCGAATTGGAAACCCAGCTTAAGGATGCTCTGAAAATTGACTGTGCTAACATCCCCCGGGACTTCTGAAAGACCAACGGGGTTTCCTCTACAAAAACAACCTACTGTACATACCAACTCCTCTCACCACCCAGGTAATCAAACTCTGCCATGACTCACCCCTCGCGGGACACCCTGGCATTGCCAAAACCATAAACCTGATACGCAGGAACTTCTGGTGGCCAAAAATGACCAAAGAAATTAAGCAATATGTTTCCACGTGCGAGACATGTGCCTCATGCAAAAGTGATAGAAATCGACCATATGGCCTTCTTATGAGTCTTCCTATCCCTAACAGACCCTGGGAATGGGTTTCAATGGACTTCATTGTAGAACTCCCCCGCTCCAGAGGAAACAACACCATCATGGTTGTAGTAGACCTACTAACTAAGATGGCACACTTCATCGCCCTCAAAAAATTACCTTCCTCCAGTGAAACTGCCGAGGCCTTTCTGTCCAATGTCATAAAACTACATGGAATCCCTAGCCAAGTTATATCAGACAGGGGTTCACAATTTGTATCCAAATTTTGGAGAGCACTCTGTCTTAGACTCCAAATCGACCATAGAATGTCTACCGCCTACCACCCCCAAACTAACGGGCAGACGGAAAGGGTGAACCAATGTCTGGAACAATTTCTCAGATGTCACTGCTCATTCCTTCAAGATGACTGGGAAAGCCTACTCCCTCTTGCCGAATTCGCTTACAACAATTCTATGAATTCCTCCACTTTACATAGTCCATTCTTTGCTAATTATGGATTCCACCCTAGGTCTCTCCCTGAAATCAACCTTCCTACAAACGTTCCTGCCACAGATGATTTTGTAACTACCTTGCAAACAACCCTCAGGATGCTGAAAGACAACCTCCAACGGGCAAAGGAAAGGCAGAAGATCTACTACGACCGTCACAGAAGAGAAAATCCTCCTTATCAGGTTGGAGACTCGGTATGGCTGTCAACGAGAAACCTTCGGTTGGGGGTACCTGCTAAGAAACTGGGTAGGCAATTTTTGGGTCCTTTTCTGATAGAAAGAATTATCAACCCCAACACGGTGAGACTTACCCTTCCTCCTCGACTACAGGTACATCCCACATTCCATGTATCGTTGCTAAAACCGTTTAGACCTAGCCCGTTCCCCTCACGGGTTCCTCAACCCTCCCCCGATAGATGTCCGAGGTGAGGAGGAATTTGAGGTTGAGCAGCTTCTCGACTCCAGAAGAAGACGGGGAGGATCCAGTACCTCGTTAGATGGAATGGTTACGGGTCTCAGGATGACTCTTGGGAAGATGTGCGAGACGTCCATGCACCCAGACTCCAAAGGTTGTTTCACAGGAGATTTCCCGACCGACCCTCCCCTACTGGGGTACCCGGAGAGGGTCCCCTTAAGGGGGTACTGTAAGGATACGGTGGTTTGCGCTCCAGCCTGGATCATGCCCTGTGTAACCATGACAACGATCGCTGTTTGCCTCCCAGGCTGGAAGCAGTGGCCGCTGGGCCGTCTAAGGTGGCTCCGCCCACCCACACTTGGTCAATAAATAGGAGCCAGGTGCTGCACAGGGGTTCCACTAATGGAGTGCGCACCCTGCCTGCTCCATTCACCACGAGGACTCAAGATCCTAACTACCTGCAACTCTGAACCTCCAGGAGAAACCCTCACCTACCTTACCCGGCTCCACCACTGCAGGATCCCTGCATGACTTCCAACAGCAAGTATCAAGCCTGTCATTTTGTTTCACTGACATTGCTCACTGAAAGGAAGGGACTCGCTGGTGGTTATTAGTACTGCAGGCCTGGGATTCCTGAACGTTGCCAAGAGCTGTTATCCACATGAACTCTAATCTGAACTCTCATTCCTAAAACGAACTTTCCTCACTATTAGTTTTACACTCTATCTTTAGTACGCGGTACATGATTTTGTTAACCCCATACTCTCCGCTTAAGACTGAGAGAGCCGCCTGGGGTACACACTGAGCAGCCGCAAAGACACCACCAACACTCAATCAGTGTGACAAAAGTGGATGTCAAAGGACACCGCAGTTGAGATCCTAACTGATCAATTTGGTGCGTTACAGATATCGACACTCTGAGGAGCAATGAACCCCTTCACTACTGGGTGTGCAGGCTTGACCTGTGGCCTGAGCTATCCCAGTTCGCGATAGAACTTCTGGCCTGCCCTGCTTCAAGTGTCCTGTCAGAAAGGACCTTCAGTGCAGCAGGAGGCATTGTCACTGACAAGAGAAGTTGCCTCGGTCAAAAAAGTGTTGATTACCTCACCTTCATAAAGATGAACGAGGCATGGATCCCGAAGGGACTGACAGTGGGGATACGTTTGACTAACAAAAGGCCTGATTACATGCCTTGGCCTCAAAATGGTCCCCACGCTGCTGTATTTAATGTCTGCATACCGGATGACTTTCGTGAATTCTCCACCACCAACTAGGGTTCAAGCCGCAATGTTTTAGTCACTTTTCTGCCTGGAAAACATAAATTTTTCAGGCCGCTGCTACAATAGCGGCTGCAACAATGCCATTATTTTTCAGGCATGTGTACATGCCTAATTTTTCTGTCCTATGGTGCAGCACTGTGGCTGCAAAAACAAAACAAAAAAAAAGGCACATACAAGTGTCAATTCCCCTTCATGATCGTTACCTTGTTGTGGTGAAGGGGCTTGCGTATCACAATGAAGCAATCATCACCTCTATAAGTGTGTTGGCAATGTTGCCACACCCCAGGTGATAAGGCCGTTGCTTCATTATGGTCAGACCAAAAGCGATCGGACGGCTGGATAATATTTCATAGAAAAAACATTAATTTACCTTTTTTTTTATATGTTGTATGGGTTTTTAATACATAAAATAAAAAATCATAATAAAGTCTCTTAATAGTTTATTAGAAATGATGCAGGCAATTAAAAAATCCCCATCAATTCCAATACAAAGCAAGTACAGAGCTCAGAACTAAATTATTTCATGATGTCGTAATGGTTCGCTAATTCGACAATGGTTAATCAATTCGACCGGATAGGGTCCGTAACAGGGATTAAACTGATAGGAATAGTACTAGTTAAGACACCACTCATATAGGGTGTCACAGCACATTGCTCTGTGCACGCGCAGTGCCCCCATTTGGGAGTATGAGGACCGACCAAGCTGCTTTTTCCATCTCCCGGTTCCTGAAATCAATTCAGTTTAGTGTATGAGAGTTTGGTCTGTCACTGTGAAGGCAGTCGAAGGTACCCGGCCTAAATTTTTTTTCACAAAAGGCAATCCCTGATATGGGACGTAACAGGGATTAAACTGATGAGAATAGTACTACAGAAAATACCACTCATATCGGGTGTGACAATAAATTGCACGGCGCAGACGCAGTGACCGTGGTTTAAAACAGAGTGGTGGGAGCCAGCGTTTTTTTAACCATCTCCCCGTTCGAAAAATCTATTCAATAAATGGCCCCCAGATTGGGGACGTTAGAGGGATTAAACTGATGAGAATAGTACTACAGAAAATACCACTCATATCGGGTGTGACAGTAAATTGCACGGCGCAGGCGCAGTGACCGTGGTTTAAAACAGAGTGGAGGGAGCCAGCGTTTTTAACCATCTCCCGTTCGAAAAATCTATTCAATAAATGGCCCCCAGATTGGGGAGTCGGGGACGTTAGAGGGATTAAACTGATGAGAATAGTACTACAGAAAATACCACTCATATCGGGTGTGACAGTAAATTGCACGGCGCAGACGCAGTCACCGTGGATAAAAACAAAGGGGAGGGAGACAGCGTTTTTTTTAACCATCTCCCCGTTCGAAAAATCAATTCAATTCACCTTTTGGGGACCCTTGGTGTTGTACGTGGCTGGGTGGAGGAAGAAACCTTCAATTACATCACCGGGACGTGGCTAGCTTGGTATCCAACCTTGTGCAAATGGGGAGTTTGCGGTGCATTAAAAGGGGAGTTTGGTCTGTCAATGTCAGTGAAGCGGGCGTAACCCTTACAACATACCTGATCGTAGACACACACTGGATGTTTTAAAGCACGTTATTCCAAACAATTTAGGAATGTTAGTTGATTTATGCCCTTTATGGATTAAAACCCGACTCTGCGTCCACTACGTAATTTTCCATGGGAGTTTTGCCATAGATCCCCCTCCAGCATGCCACAGTCCAGGTGTTAGACCCCTTGAAACAACTTTCCCATCACTATTGTGGCCAGAAAGAGTCCCTGTGGGTTTTAAAATTCGCCTGCCAATTGAAGTCTATGGTGGTTCGCCGGTTCGCCCGTTCGCGAACATTTGCGGAAGTTCGCGTTCACTGTTCGCGAACTGAAAATTTTATGTTCGCGACATCACTACATATAATCTCAAACCACTAGTGGACTAGGCTTAAAACTTCACTTTTACTAGTTAATCGTTAAAAGTACTGTAAACATAGAATATAGCAGTGATAACATACACATATCCGGACTCAAATGAATCAATTTTTCGGTCCAAGTTGTCCCGTGGATGGAACCCTCATGATTAATGTACATCAATGAGGGTACAACATCCAAAGAAGAACCCGGTCAACAGAAATTAAACCCGGACAAAATAATTTGGCACGGCGTACAACACAATAATATTGGTGCAATGTTTTTTTGTGTATAGTGTACTTACGCGTCTTAGCACCACATGACTGTGATGGTCACTGTGACGGATTTTTTTGAAAAAAGGTATCAAGCAACATAGGTGAAAAAATGGTACAATCTCACCCAAATGAAGATGTATGTGCTGATCAAGTCAAGTACAGGTGCTGCTGGATGTCCAATGTTCACAAATTCCAGTGATACTTGTCAGTTTATATGCCAAATAACTCCTGGTTGACCCTAGCAGCAAACCTGCCTAAACACAGTGAAGGGTGCTACTCTGTCACCTGCCTGACGACACAGAGCACCCGCCCCGACATTGCACCAATATTATTGTGTTGTACGACGTGCCAAATTATTTTGTCCGGGTTTAATTTCTGTTGACCGGGTTCTTCTTTGGATGTTGATATAAGTGAGGGACATGAACATGTGGGGTCCCTGTAAGTAGAAATACATGGAGACAAAATCAATAATAAATTACTAATAGGAGTTTATTATAAACCACCTAATACAGTGGATATAGATATATATGTCAATTTTAGTAACTACTACATTCCTCTTCTCCTTCATGAGACAGTTTTGGAGTTCAGATGTCTTGTACTACACTCCAATTTACAATATGGCAAAGTCCCGTACAAGATTTGAATCCATTTTGAAATTCCTATATTATAATGATAACACACACTGCCCCCCCCAAAAGGACCCACAATTTGACCATCTATTCAAAATACAAAGGTGTTCACCCCAGAAAAAGTAATTAGCATAGATGAGTGCCTTGTACATTTTAAAGGAAAGGTTAAATTCCGCCAGTACCTGTCCAGAAAGCGGGCACGGTACGGAATTAAAATGTACAAGCTGTGTGAGAGCAGCCCTCTGGGTACACCTACAGGTTCCGGGTTTATGAAGGGAAAGATTCAACCCCCTGAATCCCCCCCCTGTCCTAGGAGTTACTGGGAAGATAGTGTGAGATTTACTGCACCCACTGCTGGATAAGGGTCACCACCTCTATGCGGATAACTATTACACCAGCATCCCCCTATTCATGACCCTAACTGCCAGAGGTGCAGTCGCTTGCAGCACAGTGCACAAGAATCAGAGAGGCCTCCCTCCACTAGGGCAACTACTCTGAAAAGGCAACAGTAAGGCTCTCCGCCATGTAAACATCCTGGCGATAAGTATAAGGACAAGAGGGATGTCCTTGTACTGACCACCATTCACACTAACACCAGTTCTCCTGCCCGAGTGCGAGGTACCACTACCACTGTCAACAAGCCAGACGGCTTCCTAGATTACAACAGGCACATGGGAGGGGTGGATCTGTCTGATCAAGTTCTGAAGCCCTACAGTGCCATGCATAAAACTAAGGTGTAGTACAAAAAGCTTTCCGTATACATTGTACAGATGGCACTATACAATGCGTACCTTTTACATCGAGCTGCAGGCAACACAGGAATTTTCCTTCGGTTCCAAGAGATGGTCATCAAGGCCCTAATTTTCCAAAGTCAGGAAGGGGAGGGCCCGAGTACTTCAGGAGGTCAAGAGGCCCGTGTTGTACCAGGACAACATTTCACTGGTGAAGTCCCACAAACAGTGAAGAGGGAAAAGACCCCAAAAAGATGCCGGGTTTGTTACAAAAGGGGAATACGAAAGGACACCATTTATCAGTGCGACACCTGTCCTGATAAACCGGCCTCTGCATAAAGGATTGTTTCCGAAGCCACCGCTCATCCATGGGTTATTAATTTCATCCTTTATGCTCCCTGTAATATTTCTATATCTCTGATTTAGTCCACCTCGCTTGCATACCCACTTTCCAACAACCACCACATATTCCTTTCTGTGAGACAACTGCCCTTTCCACCCCTTAAAATGTCCGTACAGGGGTGCACTTTCCAAAATGGGGTCACTTCTTGGGGTTTTTATTTTCTTGAGACCTCAGGATTTTTTTTTAAATACGACATGAAATATAAACATAAAATCCATGTCTGTTTATTTAAGCCTGCAAAAACCATATTTTGCACTTTGCCTCTAGAGCCCTGCTGTGCGCCCATATAGCAGGCTACAAGCACATTTGGGGTGTTGCCGTATTCAGGGGAAAAATGGGTTACAAAATATGGGGTGCATTTTGTCCTGTTACCCCTTGCGAAAGTGAAAAATGTGGGTCTTTTTCTGGAAAAATTTGTAATTTTTCATTTTCACAGCGTTTCCTAATTCTGTGAAACGCCTGATGGGTCAAAGTGCTCACTACACACCTTGAAATATTCCTTGAGGGGTGTCGTTTCCAGAATGGGGTAACTTTTTGGGGGTTTCCACTCTAGGGGTACATCAGGGTGTGTTCAATTGCAAGATGGCGCCTGTCAATTATTCCGGTGAAATATGCCTCCCAGAAGCCATTTGGTGCTCCTTTTCTTCTGACTTAGGAAGGAAGGAAGGCCAAGGGTAGAAGGGGTTAAACGCCTGCCATGTCTCGGGATCTGTTCACATTGCAGTTTTGTTACGGTTTTTGCTGTGATTTGAGGTAAAAGTGGAAAACTTAGCAGCCTGAGCTTCCAATGTGATTACCTGCTGGGTGACGGCTTTCAGGCCTATGTGCCAGTGCCAGGAACGTAGTGCGGTCGGCAGGGTGTGGGGGGACAGCTCGGTCTATAGCTGAACATACACATTCAATATCGTCTCCCCCGACCCCCTAACATTTCCATAAGCATGAGAGAGGAGAAAATATTAATTTCAGCCAATATTTTTCTCGCTCGACATCATCTGTCAGGGAACAGTCGAGAGACCCCCATACACATTAGAGTTTTCCATACTTATCAACACTTCAGAGGGTAAAATCAGGGCATATAAGCCCTGCCCCTGGGATTGCCCGGATCCCGCCTGGTAACACCCACATACGATAGTCGATCCCATTGTTGGCCCGAGACATAGTGAATTTTCCGGGACTGTCTCTGAAAATCAAACACAGTCTCACCAAATTTGGGACAGTTGGCAACTATGTTGTTGGCCAAGTCCGATGTTCTGGGGGGCTTGAGTCTACAATGGCCACCAAGTACTAATTATATAAAAACTATGTAATTATGAGGGCCCCATTTATAAATCTGGCCTTGTTGCCAATAGTATCCAATGAGATACCAGCTTTAAAAAACAGCATGAAGCATTACTTCAGGGATATCATGTCAAACTAATCTTATTGACTTTTTTGATTGGGTGACTAAAATAATAGATGGAGGAGGTGCAGTAGACATCGCTTATCTGGACTTTAGTAAGGCTTCTGATACTGTCCCACATAGAAGGCTTATCAATAGAGATGAGCGAACACCTGGATGTTCGGGTTCGAGAGGTTCGGCTGAACTTCCGGAAAATGTCCGGGTTCGTGATCCGAACTCAACCCGAACTTCATCCCGAACCCGAACCCCATAGAAGTCAGTGGGGACCCGAACTTTTGGGCACTAAAAAGGCTGTAAAAGACTCCCGGAAAGGGCTAGAGGGCTGCAAAAGGCAGCAAAATGTAGGTAAATCCCCTGCAAACAAATGTAGATAGGGAAATGATGACTTAACATAAAATAAATAAAAATGAACCAATATTAATTGGAGTTAGGTCCCATAGCACAGAATCAGGCTTCAAATCACCCACCAATGGAGAAGGTCGCTTACTATTATTTCGACCCCAGCATCCGGACAAAGGAGAGAGGTCCCACAGCAGAGAATCTGGCATCATATCAACCACCACAGGAGAAGGCCACTTTCAGGGACTTAGGCCTTAGCACCCAGACAGAGGAGACATGTCAGATAGCACAAGCATTACATTTATACCATCCAGCACAGGAGAAGGCCACTTTTAGTTACTTTGACCCCTGCACCCAGAAAGAGGAGAGAGGCCCCACAGCACATATTCAGGAATAATATCACCCACCACAGGAGTAGGCCACCATTTAGTTAATTTGACCCCTGCACCCATGTCAGATGGTACAAGCATCAGTTTTACATCACCCAGCACAAGAGAAGGCCACTTTTAGAGACTTTGACCCCTGCACCCAGACGGAGGAGAGAGGTTTCACAGCAGAGAATCAGGCATTTAGATCACCCACCACAGGAGTAGGCCACCATTTAATGGGACCCCGGGAACCATGTCAGATGGCACAAGTATAACATTTATATCACCCAGCACAGGAGAAGGCGACTTTGAGAGACTTTGACCCCTGCACCCAGATGGAGGAGAGAGGTTTCACAGCAGAGAATCAGGCATTTAGATCACCCACCACAGGAGTAGGCCATCATTTAATGGGACCCCGGCAACCATGTCAGATGGTACAAGCATCAGTTTTACATCACCCAGCACAAGAGAAGGCCACTTTTAGAGACTTTGACCCCTGCACCCAGACGGAGGAGAGAGGTTTCACAGCACCCAGACGGAGGAGAGAGGTTTCACAGCAGAGAATCAGGCATTTAGATCACTCACCACAGGAGTAGGCCACCATTTAATGGGACCCCGGCAACCATGTCAGATGGCACAAGTATAACATTTATATCACCCAGCACAGGAGAAGGCGACTTTGAGAGACTTTGACCCCTGCACCCAGACGGAGGAGAGAGGTTTTCACAGCAGAGAATCAGGCATTTAGATCACCCACCACAGGAGTAGGCCACCATTTAATGGGACCCCGGCAACCATGTCAGATGGCACAAGTATAACATTTATATCACCCAGCACAGGAGAAGGCGACTTTGAGAGACTTTGACCCCTGCACCCAGACGGAGGAGAGAGGTTTCACAGCAGAGAATCAGGCATTTAGATCACCCACCACAGGAGTAGGCCATCATTTAATGGGACCCCAGGCAACCATGTCAGATGGTACAAGCATCAGTTTTACATCACCCAGCACAAGAGAAGGCCACTTTTAGAGACTTTGACCCCTGCACCCAGACGGAGGAGAGAGGTTTCACAGCACCCAGACGGAGGAGAGAGGTTTCACAGCAGAGAATCAGGCATTTAGATCACCCACAACAGGAGTAGGCCACCATTTAATGGGACCCCGGCAACCATGTCAGATGGCACAAGTATAACATTTATATCACCCAGCACAGGAGAAGGCGACTTTGAGAGACTTTGACCCCTGCACCCAGACAGAGGAGAGAGGTTTCACAGCAGAGAATCAGGCATTTAGATCACCCACCACAGGAGTAAGCCATCATTTAATGGGACCCCGGCAACCATGTCAGATGGCACAAGTATAACATTTATATCACCCAGCACAGGAGAAGGCGACTTTGAGAGACTTTGACCCCTGCACCCAGACGGAGGAGAGAGGTTTTCACAGCAGAGAATCAGGCATTTAGATCACCCACCACAGGAGTAGGCCACCATTTAATGGGACCCCGGCAACCATGTCAGATGGCACAAGTATAACATTTATATCACCCAGCACATGACAAGGCCACTTTCAGTGAGTTAGGCCTTAGCAACGAGACAGAGGAGACAGGTCAGATAGCGCAAGAATCAATTTTACAGATCACCCACCACAGGAGTAGGCCACCTTTAGTTAATTTGACCCCTGCACCCAGAAAGAGGAGAGAGGTCCCACAGCACATAATCAGGCATCATATCAACCACCTCAGGAGAAGGCCACCATTTAGTTACTTAGGCCTTAGCACCGACACAGAGGAGACAGGTCAGATAGCACAAGCATCAGTTTTACATCAACCACCACAGGAGAAGGGCACTTTTAGAGACCTTGACCCCTGCAGCCACACGGAGGAGAGAGGTCCCACAGCAGAGAATCAGGCATCATGTCAACTACCACAGGAGTAGGCCACCTTTTGTTTCTTTGACCCCTGCACCCAGAAAGAGGAGAGAGGTCCCACAGCAGAGAATCAGGCATTTCGATCACCCACCACAGGAGAAGGCCGCTTTCAGTGACTTTGGCCACCCACACAAAGGAGACATGTCAGACAGCACAAGTATAACATTCATATCACCCAGCACAGGAGAAGGACACTTTCATGTACTTTGGCCCCGGCACCCAGACAGAGGGAAGGTTCATTCAACTCTGGGTTGCACCCCAAGATCCTAGTTAATTTCAAAAATAGATTTTCAATGAAGAAGTAGCCAGGAGTACAAGACAACATGGTTTAAGGCAGTTATTAAGGACTACTCTGCACAAGGGTGGGTCAGGTCTTGTGGGATCCATGCCTGGTTCATTTTTATAAACGTCAGCTTGTCCACGTTGGCTGCGGACAGGCGGCTGCGTTTGTCAGTAATGACGCCCCCTGCCGTGCTGAATACACGTTCAGATAAAACTCTGGCCGCCGGGCAGGACAGCACCTCCAAGGCATAACATGCTAATTCTGGCCACGTGGACAATTTGGAAACCCAGAAGTTGAATGGGGCCGAACCATCCGTCAGTACGTGGAGTTGTGTGCAGGCGTACTGTTCAACCATGTTAGTGAAATGTTGCCTCCTGCTAACACGTTCCGTATCAGGTGGTGGGGCAGTTAGCTGTGGCGTGGAGACAAAACTTTTCCACATTTCTGCCATGCTAACCCTGCCCTCAGAGGAGCTGGCCGTGACACTGCTGCGTGGGCGACCTCTAGCTCCTCCTCTGCCTTGGCCTTCCACCTGTTCCCCTGTGACAGTTGGGAATGCTCTCAGGAGCGCGTCTACCAGCGTGCGCTTGTACTCGCGCATCTTCCTATCACGCTCCAGTGCAGGAAGTAAAGTGGGCACATTGTCTTTGTACCGTGGATCCAGCAGGGTGGCCACCCAGTAGTCAGCACACGTTAAAATGTGGGCAACTCTGCTGTCATTGCGCAGGCACTGCAGCATGTAATCGCTCATGTGTGCCAGGCTCCCCAGAGGTAAGGACAAGCTGTCCTCTGTGGGAGGCGTATCGTCATCATCCTCTGTATCCCCCAGTCACGCACCAGGGATGTGCCTGCGCTGTGCTGGGTGCCACCCCGCTGTGAACCTGCTTCATCCTCATCCTCCTCCACCTCCTCCTCATCCTCCTCGTCCTCCAGTAGTGGTCCCTGGCTGGCCACATTTGTACCTGCCCTCTGCTGTTGCAAAAACCTCGCTCTGAGCCACTTCTAACAGACTGGCCTGAAAGTGCTAAAAACGACCCGTCATCCTCCTCCTCCTCCTCCTGGCCCTGGCCCACCTCCTCTTCCATCATCGCCCTAAGCGTTTTCTCTAGGAGATATAGAATTGGTATTGTCACGCTGATAACAGTGGCATCGCCACTGGCCATGTGGTGGCGTACTCGAAACAGCGCAACAGGGCACACAGGTCTCGCATGGAGGCCCAATCATTGGTGGTGAAGTGGTGCTGTTCCGCAGTGCGACTGACCCGTGCGTGCTGCAGCTGAAACTCCACTATGGCCTGCTGCTGCTCGCACAGTCTCTCCAGCATGTGCAAGGTGGAGTTCCACCGGGTGGGCACGTCGCATATTAGGCGGTGAGCGGGAAGGCCGAAGTTCCGCTGTAGCGCTGACAGGAGAGCAGCGGCAGGATGTGAACGCCGGAAGCGCGCACAGATGGCCCGCACTTTATGCAGCAGCTCTGACATGTCTGGATAGTTGTGAATGAACTTTTGCACCACCAAATTCAGCACATGCGCCAGGCAAGGGATGTGCGTCAAACCGGCTAGTCCCAGAGCTGCCACGAGATTTCGCCCATTATCGCACACCACCAGGCCGGGCTTGAGGCCCACCGGCAGCAACCACTGGTCGGTCTGTTGTTCAATACCCCGCCACAACTCCTGCGCGGTGTGGGGCCTGTCCCCCAAACATATGAGTTTCAGAATGGCCTGCTGACGTTTACCCGGGCTGTGCTGAAGTTGGTGGTGAAGGTGTGTAGCTGACTGGATGAGCTGGTGGAAGCAGAGGAGGAGGAGGAAGCCGAGTAGGAGGAGGAGGATACAGGAGGCAAAGAATGATGCCCTGTGATCCTTGGCGGCGGAAGGACGTGCGCCAAGGAACTCTCCGCCTGGGGCCCAGCCGCCACATTTACCCAGTGTGCAGTTAGGGAGATATAGCGTCCCTGGCCGTGCTTACTGGTCCACGTATCTGTGGTTAGGTGGACCTTGCCACAAATGGCGTTGCGCAGTGCACACTTGATTTTATCGGACACTTGCATGCAGGAAGGCACGGCTGTCTTGGAGAAGTAGTGGGGGCTGGGAACCACATACTGGGGGACAGCCATGGCCATCAGCTGTTTGAAGCTGTCTGTGTCCACCAGCCGGAATTACAGCATTTCAAAGGCCAGTAGTTTAGAAATGCTGGCATTCAGGCCAAGGGCTCGAGGGTGACTAGGTGGGAATTTGCGCTTCCTCTCAAAGGTTTGAGAGATGGAGAGCTGAACGCTGCTGTGTGAAATAGTGGAGACGCTAGGTGACGGTGGCGGTGGTGGTGGTGGTGTCGGTGGCACATCCTCTGTTTGCTGCTCGGCAGGTGGCAACATTCCTCTCGAGGCGGAAGCCGAGGCAGCAGCGGTAGAGAGAGCAGGGGAGCCTGAGCGGGTTCCTTGTTTTTAAGGTGTGTACTCCACTGCAGTTCATGCTTTGCATGTAGATGCCTGATCATGCAGGTGGTGCTCAGGTTAAGAACGTTAATGCCTCGCCTCAGGGTCTGATGGCACAGCGTGCAAACCACTCTGGTCTTGTCGTCAGCACATTGTTTGAAGAAGTGCCATGCCAGGGAACTCCTTGAAGATGCCTTTGGGGTGCTGGGTCCCTGTTGGCGCTGGCCAATAGCAGACGAACTCTCTGGACGGCGGCTGTTCTGCTTTTGCCCCCTGCTCCCTCTTTGGCTTCGCTGTTGTCTCGGTCTCACCACTGCCTCTTCCTCTGAACTATTTAAGTCAGCGGCACGACCTTCAGTCCATGTGGGGTCTAAGACCTCATCGTCCTCTGCATCGTCTTCCACCCAGTCTTCCTCCCTGACCTCCTCCTGTTCAGTCTGCACACTGCAATAAGACGCGGCAGTGGGCACCAGTGTTTCGTCATCATCAGAGACTCGGTCACTCTGCTGTGGTGGTATTCCCATGTCCTCATCATCTGGATAAATACGGGATGGCCGGGGATCAGCCTCTGGAGCGTCCATGATCCCAAGAATGAGGGGGTCCCGCGTCCCCTCTGGATACAGCACAATTCTATGTCAGCCTTACAGAAGTGAATGGAGCAGTGGTCATGTGCCCTGCTGCTACATTCAAAGAGGGGACTTGGGGGCTCCTAGTTATAGATAACATCACCTCTTTAAATGGACATATGGATATCAGAGATGGGGCCGGGCTCAGGTCCCTTTTCTGTCACTTAGATCTGCTCAAAAGTATAGCTAATGGGGGTTGACAGAACATCGCCCCAGGGCCCACTCACACGGAGGGGCCCATCAGTGGAGGATTGGTGATCCCCTGATGAGCACTGCTCTTGATGACATCTGCAGGTGGCTGTGGCTGGTGTACGGGGTAATTATAGTTGTGATACTATTCATGAGGTGCAGTATTTGGGGGCATCGTGCCGCACAGTCAGTAATGTAATTGGGCAGCAACAGGCACAGAACTGGGGGTATCAGCAGGATAGGGGGTTTGTGTAGGTTGGGGAAATGTAGGGCAGATGCTGGAAAAGTGAGGAGTCAAAGATGTCTCTGTTACAAACTTTGCAGCTCAACTTGTGAAAGAAGTCATCATGGTGGTCCGAGCCAGAGGGAAAAGATGGGAGAAGTGAATGACTCTAAACAGAAAACACAGGCGTCAACTGTAAGTCATTGGAGTTTCCTGCAGTGTAATCACTTCTACAGTCTGCAGACCTATGTAGAACTGGTATCTACAATTCTGTGCTCACTGTATGGGGTAATACTGGTCACTGTATAGCGGTCTGTGCAGTAATAGTGCAGCGTACTCAAGTTTGGGTTAGTAGTGTTCTTGGGTGAGGTAGTGCAATGGGGACCACTAACCTGAGACAGGCTGACTCTCTGGCAGGTAGTTGTAGATAGAGTTCGTGACGCCAGTGCCAATTAACGGTGGCACACCGTTTGCTGATAGTAGGAATAAATGAGGAACCGCGTTATGATAAAACAGAACTTGAACTTTACTAGAGTCTTTGATGGTAATCATGCACATCAATGGATGGAAGCGCAGTTCCTTAATACATAGCAGTGCAGAGTAGTTTCAGATGAATAGATCACAGATGAATATAGATTGCAACTCCTCTTAGATCAAGCAGGCCTAATATCTGCACAGGGATTTGACTCTCCACTATTTCCTCAGGTTCTATGTAGATACAGGTGACTTCAATTCTTCTGACCTGTCTACTCCTGGGTTACTTTATCATCCAAGGCCCAAATACCTCTTAGACGGCTTCTATCCTTGGTTCTTTACACTTGGAGGATTTCCCTTGCTACCTGCTGAGGACATTGCAGGAGACCCACACAGACTACTCTGTCTGCACACACTTCACAGACTCCACTGTCTGCACTGAACTAACTCTACTCTGCCTGGGCCTACCTATATATAGTGGGGCGTACTATCTCCCTCTAGTGGCTGTAGTAGACACTACCCCTGCAGGCCTGTACAAGGAAATAAATTAAAGGTACATACACATAATAAACCTTTGCAGTGTCGGGTATTAACACCCGTATGCTGCATACCCCTTGCTTTGAAATGAGTACGGCCTCGTACGCTAGTGGGGTGTCCCTTTTACACAACAATAGGCATAAAGATACACAGGCAACAATATAAAACATGAATAAGACATAGCATAAAACGGAAGGGAAACAGGGCGACGTTCTCTTCTTATCAGGAAACCATATGGAACAGGGGCGCTGACCTGGCACAGCGGATGTTAGGGAACCAGGATAGTCCATGACAATGAAAAAGTCCATAATAAAATAGAATCAAACGGAATGCAATATAATAGTGCATGGAGGCTCGCACTAGGGAGTCCATTCTGAGCACAAAGTTTACTTAACTGATAACTTACACAGGAGTTTCCAGGGGCGATGCCACCAGCATAGTCAAAGTCTCCCAAACGGGCTGGCGGGCGCCCTTGGTTACCCGGGTGGATCTCCTTAGAATGGGAGTCTCTTCCTCCCATGGCAACGGGATTGGAGGAAGAACAGAAGGAGCAGAAGGAGCAGGAGGGTCTCCCTCAGTGGGACCCTCGTCACTGGTACCCTGATTTGGCTCCTCTGGAGATGAAAGGCCGGTGGGTGCTGGAGCAGGAACCAACAAGTTTAACCAGGGTGTGAGGAACCAATGGAGTGGTTCAGCATCATTTAATAGATCTGCCACAGCCTGCATGGGCTCCACAGGCTGAGCAGAAAGTCCTGGCACAGGAGACTGGGGTCCGGAGTCTCCAGCAATGGGCCCCTTTGTCATGCAGAGTTTTAGGCGGTTTCTGTGAACAATTTGGGAACCCTTACCCTCTCTGGTGATCTCATAGGTATGGGTTCCAACATTGGGGATGGCAGATACAACATAGGGAGTCCGCTCCCATTTGCTGTCCAACTTACTGGTGCGGTGGTTATTTTTTAACCATACAACATCCCCCACGGCAAGAGGCTCTGCATGGGCTGCCAGATCATAGTCTCTTTGTTGCCGTTCTCGGGCACTTTCCATCCGCTCCTGGACAATCTCTTTAGCATTTAACAGGCGCCTTTGGTGTTCAATTACCCAGTCAGTTTTAGGCAGGGGATTTATGGTGTCAGGCACTTGTACATCCAGGGAATGATCCGCAGGCAATTTACTCCTGACGCCCAAACATCAGGTAAAAGGGAGTGTACCCGGTGGAACAATGAATGGTATTGTTGTAGGTATACATGAGCTGTGGTAGCAGGTTAGGCCAATCTCCTCTGGTCTCAGGAGGCACGGCTCTCAGCATTTCGATCAAGGTCTGATTCATCTTTTCACAGAGTCCATTACCTTGTGGATGATAGGCCGTGGTCCGGACCTTGTGGCAGTTGTGTAATCGGCACAGCTCCTGGAACAGATGAGACTCAAAGGCGGGTCCCTGGTCGGTGAGGATCTTTTCTGGACAACCGTAGGGCAGGAGGAAGTGTTTCCAGAACAACTCAGCTGTCGTCTTGGCTGTCAGGTCGTTCACAGGCACTGCTACGACAAACTTGGTGAAGTGATCAATAATAGTCATAGCATAGGTATACCCTGAGCGACTGGGCTCCAACTTTACATGATCAATAGCAACAAGTTCAAGAGGGGCGGTACTTACAATAGGATGCAGCGGTGCTCTCTGATCATGGTGTTCACCTCTCTTCAGGGCACAGGCTGTACATTCCCGACACCACCTCTCAATGTCTTCTCTCATTCCGACCCAATAGAACCGCCTACGGACAGTGGCCTCAGTCTTTTGAACCCCAAAATGTCCAGACCTGTCATGATACATTTCCAAAACCATACCTGCATCTCGACGTGGGATGAGGATCTGGTGCACTCTGTCATTTGATACAGGATCCAGGCTTCTTCGCAGCAATAGGCCTTTTTGAAGGAAAAGTTGTTGACGCTGCCTCCACAATTTGGTTAGTTCTGGGTCTGCGGTCTTTCGTCGAATTCTTTCAGGGGCTCTGCCACTGGTGAGGAAGTCCAGCAGTTCACCGAGAACTCTACTCTCTGATTGCAACTTAATCCACTTTTCCTCTCTGGGTTCAGGCTTGTTAGAGGACGGAGGATCAGTGGCTCTATTATTGGCAGCTTGAGCTTGGTCCTGTTGAGCAAACCGGTTATAAAATGCTGGCATCTCCACATCTTCCCAGGCATCCCGTATGTCATCAGGTGCTATTTCAGTGGGGAGCCTTGACAGGGCATCAGCATTAGAGATGGCCCGAACTATTCGCCGGCGAACAGTTCCCGGCGAACATAGCTTGTTCGCGTTCGCCTCTGCCGGGCGAACATATGCGATGTTCGGTCCGCCCCCTATACATCATCATTGAGCAAACTTTGACCCTGTACCTCACAGTCAGCAGACACATTCCAGCCAATCAGCAGCATACCCTCCCTCCCAGACCCTCCCACCTCCTGCACAGCATCCATTTTAGATTCATTCTGAAGCTGCAGTCTTAGTGAGAGGAAGGAGAGTGTAGTAGCTGCTGATTTAATTGGGAAATCGATAGCTAGGCTAGTGAATTCAGTGTCCACTCCAGTCCTGAAAGACTCATCTGATCTCTGCTGTAAGGACAGCGTCCTGACAGCACCCCAAAAGCCCTTTTTAGGGCTGCAACATTAGTCTGCTTTTTTTCCTTTATATGCATATTGCAGTTGCATGGCCTGCCTGTGTGTGAGGAGCTGCAGGCCCACAGACTGTAGTGTGCCCACTGCCAGTGCCCACCCCTGTCATCCCGTGTGGTACAGGACTTTGCATCAAAAAAGGCATTTAATTTTTACACTTTAATCTAAGGTTAGTTGCCTGCCAGTGTGTGTCAGGCTGACTTCCAGTGACTGTAGTGTGCCCACTGCCAGTGCCTACCACTCATACCGGCTGGCAGAGGACTTTGCATCAAAAAGGCATTTCATTTTTACACTTTAGTGTAATTTCAGCTGCTTGCCTGCTGCTAGTGTGTGTCAGGCCGACTTCCAGTGACTGTAGTGTGCCCACTGCCAGTGCCCACCCCTGTCATCCCGTGTGGCACAGGACTTTGCATCAAAAAATGGCATTTAATTTTTACACTTTAATCTAAGGTTAGTTGCCTGCCAGTGTGTGTCAGGCTGACTTCCAGTGACTGTAGTGTGCCCACTGCCAGTGCCTACCACTCATACCGGCTGGCAGAGGACTTTGCATCAAAATAGGCATTTAATTTTTACACTTTAATCTAAGGTTAGCTTGCCTGCCAGTGTGTGTCAGGCTGACTTCCAGTGACTGTAGTGTGCCCACTGCCAGTGCCTACCACTGTCATACCGGCTGGCACAGGACTTTGCATCAAAAAGGCATTTAATTTTTACACTTTAGTGTAATTTCAGCTCTTGCCTGCTGCTAGTGTGTGTCAGGCCGACTTCCAGTGACTGTAGTGTGCCCACTGCCAGTGCCCACCCCTGTCATCCCGTGTGGCACAGGACTTTGCATCAAAAAAGGCATTTAATTTTTACACTTTAATCTAAGTTTAGTTGCCTGCCAGTGTGTGTCAGGCTGACTTCCAGTGACTGTAGTGTGCCCACTGCCAGTGCCTACCACTCATACCGGCTGGCAGAGGACTTTGCATCAAAATAGGCATTTAATTTTTACACTTTAGTGTAATTTCAGCTGCTTGCCTGCTGCTAGTGTGTGTCAGGCCGACTTCCACTGACTGTAGTGTGCCCACTGCCAGTGCTCCACCCCTGTCATCCCGTGTGGCACAGGACTTTGCATCAAAAAAGGCATTTAATTTTTACACTTTAATCTAAGGTTAGTTGCCTGCCAGTGTGTGTCAGGCTGACTTCCAGTGACTGTAGTGTGCCCACTGCCAGTGCCTACCACTCATACCGGCTGGCAGAGGACTTTGCATCAAAATAGGCATTTAATTTTTACACTTTAATCTAAGGTTAGTTGCCTGCCAGTGTGTGTCAGGCTGACTTCCAGTGACTGTAGTGTGCCCACTGCCAGTGCCTACCACTCATACCGGCTGGCACAGGACTTTGCATAAAAAAAGGCATTTAATTTTTACACATTAGTCTAATTTCAGTTGCTTGCCTGCTGCCAGTGTGTGTCAGGCCCACTTCCACTGACTGTAGTGTGCCCACTGCCAGTGCTCAACCACTGATACCGGGTGGCACAGTAGCTTGCCGATAAATAAGGCATTTCATTTTTACACATTAGTCTAATTTCAGTTGCTTGCCTCCTGCCAGTGTGTGTCAGGCCCACCTCCACAGACTGTAGTGTGCCCACTGCCAGTGCCAACCACTGATACCGGGTGGCACAGTAGCTTGCCGATAAATAAGGCATTTCATTTTTACACATTAGTCTAATTTCAGTTGCTTGCCTCCTGCCAGTGTGTGTCAGGCCCACCTCCACAGACTGTAGTGTGCCCACTGCCAGTGCCAACCACTGATACCGGGTGGCACAGTAGCTTGGCGATAAATAAGGCATTTCATTTTTACACATTAGTCTAATTTCAGTTGCTTGCCTGCTGCCAGTGTGTGTCAGGCCCACTTCCACAGACTGTAGTGTGCCCACTGCCAGTGCCCACCACTGATACAGGGTGGCACAGTACCACTTATCGGAAAAATGACAGGCAGAGGCAGGCC